>JAPQRP010000016.1:35173663-35187682 GCA_037367295.1 Apogon hyalosoma | reverse complement strand
TTTGACCTAGAGTCTTCAAATTTGTCCTTCAAGGTTCTAATGTCAATGCACATCAACAGTGAGAGCAAAAAGAAGCTGTATGCAAAATTGAGTATACAGGAATGAAAAGGAAATTCCTGATTTGCTTTATCGCTTATCAGTGCGAAAACACATTTTTGGTGACTTTGACCTTGACCTTTGACCTACATTCACCAAAGTTTAATGGGATCTATTCTAGACCATCTCACACCTTTCCTGAAAATTTCATGGAAATTAGTCCAGTAGTTTTTGCATAAAGTTGCTGACAAACAAACTGACAGACAGAGAGACAAACAAACAAACAAAAAAAACGAACCAAAAACAATACCCTCAACTCCCCTTCAGGGGCGGGGTAATAAACTGATCAACCAAGGAGTGGATGAGCCTCAGGTTCAGACTTCACTGACAACAGAAACTTGGCGAAAACACGAATCCCATCAACTCTTGATAAAAGACATGGACTTTACTCAGTGTTTTAACAAAACCGACTAATTATTTGTCCCTAAAAGTAGGTGAATCAAAGTTTACATGATTGGTTTTTATGAAAATCTACAACAGGGGTGTCAAACATAAGGCATGTGGGCCAAAACTGGTCCATCAGATGGTCCAATCTGGCCTGCAGGAAGAATTTCAAAAGTACAAAAATTACACTGAAAATATTAACAGTCAGGGTGTTCAGGGCCCACATACAACTCAATGTGATATCAAGTAAAATAATATCATAAATGATCTATAACCAGTGACAACTACAAATTTTGCCCTTGGTCTAATGTGAAAAAAGTAAAATTATATTATGAAAATATTTACATTTACAAATCCTGTCACAATAGATTGTGAATAACCTGAACAAATATGAACAACCTGAAATGTCTTAAATCAGTGCACTTTTACCAATGTTCTCCCTGTTACTGAATGTTTTGTGAATTTTTAGATCCACTGTGTTAATAAGCTGTGACACAATATTGTTGAAATTACATTTATCTAAAAAAAAAAAAAGAAGATATTTCAGGTTGTACATGGTTGATCAGGTTATTCACATTGTCATAAAGTAATTTAACTTTCAAACTAAACCATAGAGATTGTTCAGATTTTTATTTATAGGTTATTATGTTATTATTTTACTGGTCTGATCCATATTGGGCTGAATGTGGAACCTGAACTTAAATGAGTTTGACAGTTTATTATACTTAGACTAATTCTAATTAGTTGAGAGAATGGTTTACTCACTGTTACAATTATTGTAAATATTAGATAAATGTATTGTTAGTGGAGGTTTTTAGTTTTATATTCTTTAACCCTAAAAACCATTTGCATCGTATTTGCTACGCCAGGTTCTGAGACCTCTGTCTATCAACAAGATGAATACTTTCCTTCAAAACCTGTTTTATGTGACCTGGTATCTGTTTGCTGCCCCCTGGTGGATTATCATCCCACTGCAGCCAGTGGAAGGGCTTTTTTTGTGTGCCTTTTTCAATATGGCCGCTATTGTTAAATCATCCACACACTTTTTGTAGGAAAGTCTTTGGTAATTTTCAAAAAGTTACATTAAGAAGAACATTTATATTGCTATATTAAAAAAAATAAAAAAGTACTTCATGCACTGAAACAATGGATAGTTACTTATAATTGATTCTTTATACTACAGTTAAATTGTGTTAAAAACGTTTGCAGGTATAAAGTACAAAAATATAACATAAACAAAATGATATGGCAAAATGTTTTGTTTTGATACTGTTAAAAGATCTAATAAAAAAACTTTCAAAAAATTAGAATTTTGTGGCTAGTTTTTGATGGTTCAGGTTTTACAGGGTTAACTTGACTTCTCTGTGATGAATTGAACCCAGATGTTCCTCCTGTTTCCCTTGAACTCTGACCTGTTGTGTTGACTGGAGGAAGGAGACCAACGTCCTCAGCATCTGCAGGTTGAATTCCACAGTCCGGTTCAGACTCTGCAGGTTCTCCAGAACCACATCCACCCGACCTGCCAGCTCTGGGCTTAAAGACCCTGATATGGTGGTTTTGGTGTTGGTTCTCTTTAGCTGCTCTGTCAGAGCCTTCAGAGGGGACAGTGTGGATCCAGGTCCACTGGTTCCACTGGTTCCACTGGTGTGATCTCCATCCAGAGCTCTGATCTGATCCAGGATCTGTTTCAGGGTCTCTGCATCCTGAGCTGCAGCCTGAAGGAGATGATCAGGAGTTAAACATGGACTCTGAGCCTAAACGGAGTGGCTTTCAGTGGGTTGTGTGTGTTTGTGCTGTGTGTGTTGTGTACCTGTCCCTGTGTCTTCAGATCGACATGGACCTGCAGGTTGTGTTGAACTTCGCTGAGTTGTCGTCCTGGTTCACAGCTGTTTGACAACACACTGCTGCTCTGACAAATCCAACAACACACCTGAAACAGCAACAACAGTCATTGACGACAATGAAACAACAAACACGCCTGAAACAACACAATGAAAAAATGTAAAATGATGTTTGACACCAAAGTAACCTCTAAGTTTATAGTATTTACTAAAACCAACTCAACCTCCTGTTCAAATCTACTCATGTATCAGTGGATTAATCCAGTGGACATGAACTGTCCTCCATTTATTCAGCTGTTCCTGGTCTACACCAGCAGAGGGCAGCACATCACACATCTGAGTCAATAATGAGTTCATGAAGGAGAAAATCACAACAAAAACCACTGTGACCTTCCTGTTTAGACCACAATATTTCAACAAACTGGATCTCAGACAAAACCAGGACCTTTTATGTGAATAAATCAAAACTGTTGAAGACGAAACCGTTACCTTTTCAAGGAGTTGGTCACATGACGACTGAAGAATCTGCATTTTGTCCAGATCCTGGATTCTGGTCTGGTCTGATCTGGTCGGAGGTTTTACATGTGATCCAGACTCTGGCTCACCTCTGGTCTCTGCTGGATCCAATGTGGATCCATGTTGTTGGTTTCTGGACTTTTCTGGTCTGGATTCATTTTTTGCAGCGGATGTGGATCCAGACTTTAGTCCAGATCCAGGGTGCAGGTCTTTGCTCTTTGCTGATGTGGGTCCAGGTTGTTGGATTCTGGTCTCTGATCCAAGCACAGGCCTCGGCTCTGATCTGGATCCAGGTTTTAAACCTCTTGTTTGTTCTGATTTGGGTCCAAATTTCAGGTCTGATCTGGATCCAGTCTGTGTGTCTTGTACAGATGCAAATTCCAGGTTCCTAGTCTCATATAAACTAGATCCAGGTTTTGGTTCTGATGTGGATTCTGGCTGCAGATCTTTGGTCTCTTTCAAATTGAATCTAGGTTTTGGCTCTGAAGTGAATTCAGGTTTCAGATCTGAAGTGGATCCAAGTTTCAGATCTGATGTAGATCCATGTTGTAGGTTTTTTGTCTCTTCTGTACTGGATTCAGGTTTCAGGTCTTTGGTCTCCTCTAATGTGGATCTGGGTTTTTCTTGAAAAGTGAATCGAGACTTCAGGACTAATCTAGATACTGGTTTTGGTTCTGATCCGATCTGATCTGTGGTCTCTGCTGACTCACTGGTTTCCTCTGATCTGGATTCTGGTTTTGGATCTAAACTGTATTTAAACTTGAAAACTGGTCTGAACCTCAGTTTCAGGTCTGACTGTGACCTCGGATTCAGATCTTGAGTTTCTTCTAATTGAGATCTTGGCCTCTGATCTGGTTCAGATTCAGGTTTTAAAATGGATTTGAATTCAGGCTTTGGGTCTGATGTGGATCTAGGCTGAAGGTGTACAATGCCATCTGGTCTGGATCCAGGCTGGGCTTCAGATTTAGATCCTGACTCCTTATTTCTAGATTTTTCTAATGTGGATTCTGAATCCAGGTTTTCTTGTTCTTTGATTTCTTCTAAACTAGATCCTGATTTTAGAACTGATCTGTATGGACTTTCCTCTGATCTGGATTTACACCTCTTTTCTGAAATAAATAAGTCCTCTGTTGTGGATTCTGCTTGCAGGTCTTCATTCTCAACTGATGTAGATTCAGCTCTTAGGATTTCCTCGGATAATGATTCAGATTCCAGATCTGAGGAGGATCCAAACCCTGGATCTCCCGTCTCCTCTGATTCAGATCCAGGTTTTAAGGCTGATCCGGTCTTAAACAGAGATGCTTCCTCCTCCTGTGATGTGGATCCTGGTTTCACATCTGGCTTGAATCCAGCCTGCAGGTCTTGGTCCAGGACCTGGTCCAGACTCCAGTCCTGCAGAGTTAATATGAATGGGGTGTTTCTTTCTACGCTGATGATACTGACATGAATGTGAATGTGTTTTCACTCAGTGTTTTAGTCACATTTTCAGTTTGGATAAAAACTCTGAATAAATGTTGAAACTTTGATGAAGTATATAAAAAAAGACTTTTGGAAACATGGAGAAGTTTGTGTCAGCAAAACAGATAAAATGTCCAACTGTCGACAGAAGGGGACGACATTTACCAGAAACTGATGTATCAAACCTATGAACACTGAGTCCCTTTCCATGATGATATAAATCCAATAAATGTTATTCATCAGTTGTGATGTGTTTACAGTCACTTCAGAAATAGGATAATCCATAAACCCTAGTTTAGATGTTTCAGTCCATTATCAGATTTATTTCAGAGTTTGTACGTATGTAGCGTCGTAGAATCCAACTTCCTGTTATTGTCTTCTATGACACCTCTGTTTTCTAGTTTTTCCACATGTTCAGATGTAACAGAACTAAATAAATCAGATTAACCTGTATACATGCATGAAGACATGGGAGTATTGGGGACAAATCCAGGTGTGTTAATCTGATTTATTATAATCAGATTACTGCTGTTATCTGATAAAACAGATCAGATTAGACTGTTTACCTGATCAATAATAATCAGATACTGATCTGAGTATTAGTGTAAACGGGGTCGGTGTCATCAGTGTACATCTGTAGATCTACATCTGAAATACATTAATGTAAACATATAAATGATGGGGCCTAAGACGGTGCCCTGAGGGATCCCATTCTCAATTTAATGAAACATAGATTTATGATCAATAATAATCTGATAATCCATAAATCAGATAATAATCTAACATCTATTGATCTAACTGGATGTTTAATGATGGAACATCATTAAAATGCCAGTATTTATGCCTGGATTTTAGTTGCAAAATTTCAGAGAACCCATTTAGATGTAAACCTGGTGTTTTTCAGACCCTAAAGCATGGATGTGTCATGATTGTGTTTGACTAAATCAATCTAATAACGAAGACTCTGTAAAACGATAATGATCTCAGACAGAATATTTTTACATGCGGACATTGGAGATCAGAGAATGTGACTGGAGTCAGGATTTATATTTATAACCCGACAGGACTGACTGATGATCTTTAGTCCAGTTCATTTATAATCCACCACGCTAAATACTGGGCCGGGCAACATTTAACTCATGTCCACTATGAGAAAACATTTACATAAATCTACATGTATGATATTTATAGAACTATAAATCTAATAAAATGCAGATTATGATTGAAAGGGTGTAAATATAAAGACCTGAGAGTTGGTTTTATTAAAAAAAAAAAAAGATATCAATCATGTAAATATTAAAAAATAAACTAATATTTACCAAAAAAAACAAAAAACAAAAAACAATGAAAGAATAATAAAAGAGTAACATAAATTATACAAATTAACTATTACTGTGATTTTAAAATTTCCTATCATATTTAGATATTCTATGGAAATAACTGCAAAAAATAACCAAAATTAAAAATATGAGGTTTTTATAAACGAGTCTGAGAAAAATCTGCAAAATTTAAAATGAGAATAAATACAAAACAAATATTTTAAAATGTGCAAGACACTATAAATCTGAAAAAAATATTAAACATTAAGATGATTAATGTGCATGAAACCAGTATAAATAATATAATGTTTGCTTTGTGTTTGCTGTTAAAACCAAACAACCCATGATCACAAGTTTTTTAATTAAATTAATTCATTCTAATTAAAACAATACTGTACATCAGTAGAGTTTAGAGCAGGGATGTCAAACTGATTATAGTTCAGGTTCACCATTCAGTCCAATATGAGCTAAAGTGGATAAGACCAGTAAAATAATAACAGTGAAAAAATTACAATTACATAATGAATGTGTTTACATCTATAAACTATCATTTAAAAAAATATGAATAACATGAAAAACCTGACATTTCTTAAGAAAAATAAGCGCAATTTGACCAATATTCTGCCTCAGTTTATCATTTACACATGCAGTATAACTCACAGATCACGGTGCATTGACAAATACACAAAACATGTAATAACAGGCAGAATATTAGTTAAATTACACAGATTCATATTAAGACATTTCATATTGTTCATATTTGTTCAGCTTATTCACATGTTTTGTGAAAGGATAGTTTGTAAATGTAAACATTTTCATGCCATCCAAAATTTTTGCACTAAAATGACAGGAAACATTTGTATTTGTTATTATTTATTGGTTATTCTGTCATTATTTTACTGCTCTGATCCACTTTAGATCATATTGGTCTGACTGTGGAACTGAACTAACATGATTTCAACACCCCTGACTGTTAAAATGTTCAGTGTTATTTTTGTATTTGATCAACTCGTCTCATGTCCTGGATGGTGTGAAATGTCGAACCTTTACGTCCACATGTTCTCTGATGTTTCTTACTTCAGGGCTGATCTGGATCTCTCCGGTCTCTGGTTCTTTGTGGAGGTTCTTCTCCACCTGTTGGATCTGGATCTGGACCTGCTGATCCACCTTCCTCCTCTGGTCCTGCAGAGTCTCCATCAGCTCCTCCAGCATCAGCACCGCCCCCCTGCTGCACCGGGAACTCTGGGAAAGGGAGGCGGGGTCAGTCCGAACACCTTTACAGACAGGTTGGAACGTGGACATCTGGTCTACAGTGGACTGGCACTGGTACCTCCTCCTCCTGGTCCTGGTCCTCCTCCTGGTCCTGGTCCTGCAGTACCCCTCCTCTCCTCTGGAGGGCCTCAGTCTTCTGTAGACGTCTGAGTTTCTGAAGTAAAATGCTGACGCTGCTTAGAAGCTGCATCGATTTCCCCAAAAGATCTGAAAACACAAAGGCACGGAGCCTTGAGGACCTTCAGAACTAGAACCAGAACCTTGAGGTTGACCTTGGACCCTGGTTCCAGATCACAGACTCTGACTGGAAAATAAACATAAAACATTTAGGACTAAAGTGGATTCATTTACTTTAATAAAACATCTGTCCATGGGAATATAAACTAATAAAACATGTTTGTCAGTCAAACACAAATGAAATATAGTGGTTCTGATGAATCCAGATCAAAGTGGATTTACTGATAGAACCATGTGAACCCAGATGTGGTATAGATGTGGATGCGAACACTGGATTCATTCCACCTGTTTTACTCTTGTTTCCCTTAGATTTGATCATTATTCCATTTATATGTGATGTGGGGCGGACCTCTCCTCATGGACTCATATGTGAGCCGGTCCTCGTTCAGGTGGTCTGGTCTGATTTGCAGATCCTGAACTCTGCCGATACAGATGGAGAACTGCACACAAACAAGAAGTGGAAGGTGATTTAATATGAGAGGGATTCACCGAGTCAAACTTTTAAGTCCTGAACAAAATCACTGAGAGTTATGTAGTTAAAGGTAAAATCATCATCCTCATCAACAACAACAACAACAACAACAACAACACTGTGGATGTGGGTTAAATAACTTTAGTTCAGGTTCCACATTCAGTCTAATATGATCTGAAACAGGTTGAAACTTTTTCACTAGTTTATTATCTGACCCATTCTTTTTTATGGACTGTATACATTAGTTGTATAAATATAAGCTCAGCTTCTTTCTACTGAATTTAGGACATAAGGTGTTGTTAAAGAAACAATAAAATAATAACATTAACACCTATAAATGATGACAACTCTAAACTTTTGTCTTTTTCTTCTTACAATATTATCCTGGATTATTTAATAAATTCCATCTATCATTTTAAACTGACTTACTGTCATATTAACAGATTATATTAACATTAACCATCTTCCAGATTTTTCTGTTTAATGACTGTGTAGCTAATGTGAGCTAATGCTACTTTCAATACTAGCTGGTTTCAAGATAATGAAAATGTTTTATGTCAACATCCAACAATCTTGTTAATCTAAATTTAAGCATATTTAAGTATATTAATTTTCAGATTTTGTAACGCTTTTAGTTGATGTGTTGGTTTTCTATTTTTTTCAGTCAAATTTGTGTGAATGTTTGAGACACTGAACTCTGACATTACCAAAAGGCTAAATTAGTGAGTTAGCTAATGTTAGCCGCTATCTATGTATGCAAGACCAGTTGAAAAGTGGATTCTTTTGTGTTTCTTATCAACTTTACCATTGTGAATTGTGTTCTTTGGGTTCCTAAACCAGTGTTTTTGGGTACTGAGTTGATAAAACCTGGAACTGAGCTGAAGTCTAACCCTGGATCAACTCTCATTCATCTAAAACCTGCAGCTCAGTTTATCACCATTGAGTCATATTTCCGTCTCAGTTTGTCTCTGACTGCAGAAAACACGACTTCCACTCCTTCCACAAAAACACACTGGTTTTACTTGATAAGATGATGATCAGTGAATACCATGTGCAGCCGAGGCTCATGGGAATGTGAGGATTTAAAGCGAAGGACTGATGAGAGTCGTGTATAAATCCTGGCGCGTGGATGACTGTATGTCCTGTGGGAGGTGTGTTGGCTGGTTTCCATCGTTAAAGACCAAAATAGATGTCGATTGTGCGACGGTTTTAGACAAAGCCACAGCAGATGGTTTTTCAATGGCAGGTGTTCAGAACAAAACCACCGTCAGCCAGTGGGAAGAGCTCAACCAGCAAATAGACCTCACCGCCTGAGAAACCTGAGCCTGGTGCTGAAACCTGTCCTTCAAAGAGACACGAGACTGAACAAATACATACAGGACACGACCAGGAGACGCTTTCAGCAGGTTTTATCACCTCAGTTTAGTTGCCGACCACAGTGGTGTCAGGGAATCACAGCCTCCTGGAGCTTAAGTACTATGTGATATCATGAATTGTGTACAGATAACACACCACTTTTAATTGGTGTGTTATCTGTGCGCATTATAAGCTTTCCGCATGTATGTTCACAGCGTGTCAAATACCACATGATTAGTGGTTAGGGTTGGGGTTAACGGTTGTGCAAATGTAAACCAGAGATCTTGGCGTACATTGACACACGATCAAATGGCGTTGAATAACAAGTGAAAGGATGAAAATGTGTACATATAGCACACCAAATGCCATAAGAACTGGTGTGACATACAATGCGATTTCATGAGATCAAACAGTTATCGCACATGCATGTCAGCGTTTCAGGAAATAACACATTTTCGTGCAATGTAGAAATGTAGGTAGAACAACTTTCTCCTGCTGGGTCGTGTTGATCTTCAGTGACATTTAGGTAAAATGGAAAACTGTTGAAAGGTGAAGCTGATTATTAATATCAAACTGTTAAAACTCTCACTCCTCCAGGACAAATTTGTGTTTTCAAAATGTGACACCTATTACTACTTTATTTTCTGCCATCATCATGGTTTGAGTGTCATGGAGTCACATTTACACTCTGTCTTTGAGTCTGAGTCAGCATCACAGATTTAAATCAGTTCTATTCCACCAGGTCTGACTCCAGTAAATAGACTGCACCGTCTTTTAAAAAGCCACTGCATCATATCTTGACTTTACAATCATTCTTTCCAGTGTCTTCTTTCTTTCTTACATTCATCCTGTTTCTCTTAAACCTCAGCAGTTAAATTGATATGGATGAAGCCGCAGGCGTTGGTTTAGTTCAAGAACCAGAACTATTACAGTGTGACCTCACAGTGGCAGCATTTACAAGAAAGTGAACGTAAATATTAGAAAACACAGTTAATAGTTGGAGTCAATAATGCGGCTTTGATCAAAGACTGACTTTATATGGATTTTCCAGGTTTGGTGGGTTTTTTGGTGGGTTGGGTGGTTTTGGTGGATTGGCTGGTTTGGGTGGTTTTGGTGGGGTGGGTGGATTTGCTGGTTTGGGTGGGTTGGCTGGTTTTGGTTGTTTGGGTGGTTTTGGTGGGGTTGGTGGATTTGCTGGTTTGGGTGGGTTGGCTGGTTTTGGTGGGTTGGGTGGTTTTGGTGGGGTTGGTGGATTTGCTGGTTTGGGTGGGTTGGCTGGTTTTGGTGGGTTGGCTGGTTTTGGTGGGTTGGCTGGTTTTCGGTGGGGTTGGTGGGTTTTCCAGGTTTGGAGGGTTTCTCACCTCCTGAACTCTGCAGTAGAATTCTGAAACCAGGACCAGGACTTGATGCCGTCTCTTCAGTAGGAACATGAGCAGAGTCCAGCCTTCAACCAGAGATGCCTCCATGGCCTTCATCACTTCCTCATCCTCCTCTTCCTCCCTCCTCATCCTCTTCCTCTTCTTTTCCACTGCCGATAAAACCTCCTTTTCATGTTTCTACACAAACAACAGATCAGAAGAACAAAATATGATTCAACAGATACTGATGCCATCTGTTTGTGAAAGTGGGATCATGACCTGTTGATCTGGTTTATTCTAATCCAGTTTGTTCTAATCCAGTTTATTCTAATCCAGTTTGTTCTGATCCAGTTCATTCTAATCTGGTTTGTTCTGATCCAGTTCATTCTAATCTGGTTTGTTCTATTCTGGTTTATTCTAAGTCACTTTGTTATAATTTTATGGATTAAACAGACAAATATAACTGTTGAACTGAGACTGAAACACTGACCCCTGTTTCCATGACGATATAAATCCAATAAGTGTTATAATCCAATAACTGTAATAATCAGATGTGATGCGTTTACAGTCACTTCAGAAATAGGATAATCCATAAACCCTGGTTTAGCCGTTTCAGTCCATTATTGGATTTATTCCAGAGTTTTTACGTACGTAGTGACGTAGAATCCAACTTCCTGTTATTGTCTTCTGCATCACTTCTGTTTTCTATGATTTAATAGTTTTTCCACATGTTCAGATGTAACAGAACTAAATAAATCTGATTAACAGGTATAAACCCAGGGGTTTAATCTGATTTGTCATAATCAGATGATACTGTTTACATGATGACCAATAATCTGATAACTGAGTTTTGTTTCAGTGTAAACGGGTCCAGTGGTTCCTGTTTCTGTTGAATACCTTCAGTTTGTCCAGAAGCTGCTGCTGTTCATGGACCAGGGTCTGGTTTTCCTCCTGGTTTGATCCGATCTCACTGAGTCCAGGATGGACACGGACCAGCTGGACGTGGACCTCAGACCCACTCTATCCAGAACCGGAACAAAACAAAACACAATCAGAAGAAGATTCAGGTGATCTCAGACATGAATGAAAGTATTTTGAGCCATTAGTTTTAATGTGATATTTGTTTTCATTGACTGTAATAAATCTGTCTATTTTATTCAGAACCAGTTCAGTGTTTCTTTCTCTGCCTTCACCTGTTTGTACCAATAAAACCCATAAAAACATGCTATAAACGGCGACTGTTAAACCTTTTCAACCATTTGATTTAATAGCCTTTACACATGTATTTGTGTTTCTGTAGTTCGTACATTTATTGGTCACATCATGTTGTTCAATCATACAGGTTTGACAAACGTTCACGAAGGCTACGTTCAGACTGCGGGCAAATGTGGCCCAAATCCATTGTTTTTTGCCCATATATGATCTGTATCCAATCGAACAGCACAAACCCAATTTTTTTAAAATCCGACCCAGGCCACTTTCATAAGTGGTCCTAAATCCGATTCGTAGCCGATATTTTGCAATGCGACTTCAGTCTGAACGGCCAGGTCGCATTTATCCGACCTTTACGTCATTGAAATGCGACAAACATCACAATTCAGCGTCCCAGGAGGAGGAGTGGAGGGAAAAACATACGTACTTCCATAAACACAGTGCGTGCCTGCGTGGTCATTTATTACATCAGGACCACTTTTGTGCATGTGGGTCACTTCAGGGTCACATTCACCTCATACTGAAAACTGATAGAAGTCGCATTTAATGTGTAATATGAATGAGCACACAAAAAGTCAGATTTCACCCAAAAATCCAAATTGTGCATCAGGACCTGCTGTCTGAACGTAGCCTTAGATTCAAGAAGAAACTGAGATGATTTGGTGCCAAAGGTCAAAGGTCGCAGTGACATCACAGGACACATTTTTTGTCCTAAGTTCTACTGATTGATTTGGGTTGTGCTTTGAGATGCTTTTAAGAACATTGTTGATCCTACTTTTAGTACCTTTTAAATTATTATTATTTTTTTTTATATGTATGTTTTTATTTTGGTGTTTTATGTTTTAACCCTGAGTTTTATTCTGCGTTTTTTTTGTATGTTTTTAGTGTGAATGAATGGATGAAGTTTCAACTTTCACTTTAACCTTTTCCTGGGTAAATAAAGGTTAATAAATAATAAACTTATGCATCTGATTGAACTGATGGTACTTAATCATATTGTAATATATGATATAATCATCATTGTTCACTTTCATAAATCAGAGATCATTGTTTTCCATTTAATTTTTTAAAAAAAATTAAACTCAACTTTATTCATAAATTACTTTAAAAACAACACTGTTGGTCAAAGTGCTGTACACAGACATAAAAACAAATAAAACACATAAAATAATTAATAAAAACAATAAAAGTAATTATACATTTTTATTGACTGTGTAATGGACAGAATGACACTGATTTTTCTGTTGTTACTTCAGTTTTCTACCTTGGTTGAATATTTCATTAATGGGTTTTGTGTGGTTTTCCATTTGTAGTCATCAGAGCAAACAGTAATTAATATTTTTTTCTATGTTTTATGTTGTTCTTCAGGTCCATCATTCAACTGTGTTTAACACCAGGTCTGACTCCAGGTTGGTTCTGGTCCTGTTTTTTTTTGTTTTGTTTTTTTCAGGTGGATTCTGATTAAAACTGGTTCAGTTTAACCTTGTTTTGTTTTGTTGGTCAGCCTCGATGGGTTTCATGATAACAATTAACTTAATTTCAAACATAAGAAGAAATAAAATCTAAAGGTGAACAAAAGGCAAAAAGAAATGACACATTTAAGCAGAATACTCCAGGACACTGAAAGTTAAAAAACAATAAATAAATAAATAAAGCAAAACCTGTACGACTATTTCATGGTGTTGCTTTTTGAACACTTTATGTCCTAAATGCTGTAGGAAGATGACAAGCTTATATTGTCCAACAACAAATGTATATGAGTAATGCATGCAGTCAGTAAAAAGATCAGGTCAGCTATGAAATGACTGAAAAACAAAATAAATGGTTACATCACATCAGTAATTATTACTGTTGTATTCCTGTTCATTGGTTCAATATCCATGGAAAATAAGGGTTTTATAGACAGTTATCAGCATATCATAACAGTCTAACTCATACACAAATGGACAAAAGTATGTGGACACTATGAATTCATGTGTTTCTTTTCTAACAGGGGTCTGGGATACAAAACAATAATCACAAATATCATAATATAGTTTTATATTGGAATAAATATCATATTAATCATTAATATTGATGTTTATGTGTCAAATCATCATGAACAGGACATCTTACAGCTGTAGACATGATGTGTCCCAATATATATGTCCATATAGTTTATAAACATCAAATATTTCCTTAAAGTTTCTTTTTAAATTTTTCTTCCTCGGTGAGATGTGAAGAAGTAAAGGTTCGTCGTGGTAAAAAAATGATCATTTACAGTATGAAAAATATTTTAGAAATTTAGAGGTAAGACATTTAAAATTAAAGTCATGGATTAAAAAAATCACTGTAGAGAGAAATGAAGTAAAACCATCTCTGAGGTATTTTGGAAACAAAGATAACAATTTAAACCAAACTAACCAATGCAATGATATTTACCCCAATATAAAACTATATTCTGACATTTGTCATTATTGTTTTGTATCCCAGAGCCCTGTTAGAAAAGAAACACCTGA
>JAPQRP010000016.1:35153158-35167038 GCA_037367295.1 Apogon hyalosoma | reverse complement strand
ATGATCCTCTGGGCTATGGTGACCCCTGGTAGGGTCACCTAAGGCAAACTGGTCCTAGATGACGGGTCAGACAAAGCGCGATTCTCGACCCATATGGAATATCAACAAGTAACCCAGTTTCCCTCGAACAGACCAGGGGTACCGGGGCCACACCCTAGAGCCAGGCCTGGGGAGGGGCTCCTTGGCGAGCACCTGGTGGCCAGGGTCTTTGCTCGTCGGGCCCAGCTGGACAAAGTGGAGGATCGCATGTGTGGGAGTTCAGGGGGAGTTTTTGACATGAGCAAACCGGCATAACCACTACTGTGCTGCTGGGTGAGGTGCAGGAGGTTTTTGGTTGTGTTCCTACAGCGCGGCATTGGAGACCCTGGGGTGATGATTTGTACCTTTAACTGTGCATAATGTTCTGGTGTCAAAGCTGTCTATTCTGTCAACAAATGTCACGTTTCAGCTTCATAAACAAACAGAGAAAACTGTGCAGTTGCAGGTGTAGATGCTGGTTCTTCTGAATATGAAACAGTGTCCTCACAATGATTTCCAGACTGTTTTTGTCGCACTAGTAGCCAAGTCCCATCAATGGTTTATTTCCAGAGTGAGGTTGCCATTGTTGGTGATGATGGATCCAAGATAGATAAAACATATTATGAACTTAACTCCCCTTGTCGATGTGAAGTAGAGGAGCTTCACTTCTAATGTGCAGGAGTTTAATTTTGGACCAGCAGTTTGTTGTTTCAAGGCAATAACAGGAAGTTTGATTCTATGTCACTATGTACATACAAACTCTGAAATGAATCTACTAATGGACTGAAATGTCTAAATCAGGGTTTATTGATTATCATTTTTCTGAAGTGTATGTAAATACATCAGATTTGATTTTTACAATCAACTGATTATTAACAGTTATTGGGTTTAATTGTTTTTCCACATGATCAGATGTAACAGAACTAAATAAATCAGATTAACCTGTAACCATGAAGACATGGGAGTATTGGGGACAAATCCAGGTGTGTTAATCTGATTTATTAAAATCAGATCAATGCTGTTATCTGATAAAACAGATCAGATTATACTGTCTACATGATCAATAATAGACACTGATCAGAGTATTAATGTGGATGTAAACATGAGCAGTGTTATCAGTGTACATCTGTAGACCTACATCTGAAAATACATTAATGTAAACATATAAATGATGGGGCCTAAAACGGTGCCCTGAGGGATCTCATTCTCAATTTAATGAAACACAGATTTATGATCAATAACAATCTGATAACTCCACAAATCAACTACTGATCAGAATATTAATGTGGATGGAAATGGGTTCAGCATTAATGAAGGACTATCAAACTTTTGTGATTTTGCTGAAGTGGACTCTTGACTGTACATTAAGCCAGAGGCACCTGTAAACCACAATTAAAACCTTTACAACTGTGAACTGAGGTGATAAAATAGAGGATGATGAATATTCCCACTGCCTAACACTTGAATAAATGTAACTGGTTTTCAGTGATTAGTATCAAATATATTTGTTTGAGATGCCCAAGCCCAGGTCTGTAAAGAAAAGTAAAAACATCAGGAAACACAAATGTAATACAACCAAAAGTCATATTTTAATGGGTGTCTTACAGTCTACAGTACATGGGCGTAACAGGAACCAGGCTTCAGTATCTGAAGAGTGATAGTCAGTTTAAGAGCTTTTCTAAACCAGCGACAGAGCAAGGCATAGATGATAGGGTTTATGCAGGAGTTGGAGTACACTAAAAAAATGATGTAGGACTCAATTATGGACCCGATGAGGATGCGTCCACCTGACATCGTCACCAAATAATAGGGGATGTAACAGAACAGGAACACAAGGACGACCACGCCCAGGTTTGTGGCTGCTTTCACCTCAGACTGCTTGGCGTTTCCAGTGGCAGAAGGCCCCAGTGAAACCTGATGACGCATGGCTCGAACCTGAGACAAAACCACCTTGAACACCCTCATGTACAGAACAATGACCACAGACACCGGCAGAAGGCAGCCCACCACCAGGTCCACTTCACCATTAACATTCACCACACACTCACCAAGACAGGACTTAAAGCGACCTGGGTGAGCCAGGTTTTCATGTAAGAGACAAACAGAGTAGATGGCAGCGCAGGTCCAGCACAGACAGATGCTCAGGTTGACCACTTTAACGGTCATTCTGGTCTGATAACGGAAAGGGTCACAGATGGCCACGTAGCGATCCACTGAGATCAGGACCATGGTCCCGACGGATGCCATTACCAGGGTGATGGGGACAAGGAAGTACAGAGCACACAGCAGATCACCCAGGTACCAACAGGTTCTGGTCATCAGGACCTCGACCGGAACCACCACCAGGCCGATCAGGAAGTCAGAGACGGCCAGAGACAGGAGGAAGGAGTTGGTGGAGGAGTGAAGCTGCCTGAAAACAAAGAAACGAACACAGAGTAAACAGGGCTTCACAAACTACTCCTGTCCTTCAAAATTCCAACTCTGTCACACTTTTTAGCACATTTTAAAATACTTCATAAATAAACCAGCAGCACATCAACAACACAGTTTAATACAATGAAATACAGCCAAAGAATCCAACTACTGTGACGATAGAAATCACACATTAAATATATTCAGTGCAAGTTGGAACAAAACAGGGATAATCCTCAATCAGAAACAACTATTGATCCTCTACTGTAAAAGCACATAGAAAACCAATATACAAATATATATGATGCAGAAAAAGGCCATTAAACTGATAAATAATACAGGATATAGACACCATACAGATTAATTACAAACTCTAAAATTTCCAGATATGATTCAGTTTAAAACGATATTTAAAGCAAGACATAAATTACTTCAAAAAAAAAAAAAGTTGTTGATTGTTCTTATTTTCTATATTTGTGTTCATTTTATTGATTTATTTTACCATTCTCTTTATTTCTTTCATTTATTATACATTTTTAAATCTATCTATCTATCTATCTATCTATCTATGAAAAGCATCATCACAAACACATGTACAGTGAAGCTTTATGTGATGAACCCAGGCATCACTTTCATTTCATGTTCATATTTTTTTCCTGTATAAATCTCTTAAACACCTTCATCTCTGCTCAAAACTACCAAACATTCAACCATATTAAGGGTTTTAACCCTTTAAATGCCAGTTTTATTCATATATTTATTTATTTAGTCAGATCAGATTTAACATTTACCATTTAAAATGTCCACTTCCAAAAACTTTAAAGGGTTCAGCTCCTTAAATCCTAGTAGTAGTAGCATTTTTTTCTTAGTTTTAATTCAAATTAAAATGAGAATCCTGAACTAATGCTCTCACAGAGTAAATGATGTAGATGCACGAGGGTTAACAAAGCTCATTCAGAGTCAAATGTTCATTTTACATAACGTCTATTATTGCACAAGTTCAGTGCATTCCGGATATTGAATAAAATGTAAAAAAAAAAAAAAACACCCCATACTAATCTCCATTTAAAAAGGGACATACAGGGGAGTTTAAGGGTTAAAAATTACACAGAAAACAGAAGTTTATATTTGTTCACTATAAGTGAACTAAAGAAATATGAACAAAACTGAACAACTATAAACAAATTAACAAGTATTATCAAACATAATCACATATGAACAAATATAATTTAAACATGAATTTAAGAAATACAATTAAACATGAACAAACAATCAAATCTGAACAAATGTAAACATGAACAAATATCAAATATGAACAAATATAACTAAATCTAATCAAATATAAACAAACAAATATAATCAAATCTGAACAAAAATAGACAAATCTAATCAAATATGAACACAAACGAATCTAATCACATATGAACAAATATTATCAAATATAAACAAATCTAATCGCATATGAACATAAACAAAAACGAACACATAAACAAATATAATCAAATCTGAACAAATATCAAATATGAACAAATAAACAAATATGAACAAATATAATCAAACATGAACAAATAAACAAACAAATAGAATCAAATATGAACAAATATAAACAACTGAACGAACATAAAAAGGGTTTTTCTGAACATCAGAGCTCAGTTTGCCTGGAGATGCCTTCACGTCATTAAACCCTAACTGATGGAGCTGAGGCTGTGAAAACCAACCTGAAGTGGGAGATGGAGATGATGACCAGCAGGTTGAGGAACACCGTGACCACAGCGATGAAGAACAGCAGGATGGACAGGACGTCCATACTGTAGGATGCATGGGAACGCTGCCTCCTGCAAGAGGCGTTCAGGAGCATTGGGAAACAGAGCTGAGTTTCTGTGAGCTCCATCATCAGAAACTGGGAGGCGTTCAGGCGTCTTTTATCTCCGACTCCTCCCAGGTTCTACATCCCATCCAGAACATTTACATTCACCACCAGTCACGTTTACTCTGAAGACAAACAGGGTGGACAGACGGGCGGACATAAACAGGTACCCATAAACCCAGAACGTAGACCAGAAAAGACTTAGACCATAGACCAGAGCATAGACCAGACCATGGACCCAGACCAGATCAGGTTCTATAACACATACAAGAACCATGAGGCAAATTAGTGACATCAGGCTTTATTATCACATGGTAATTAAACCAGTATTCCACTCTCAGATCTATAGATTATTTTATCGACGTTATTATTGATCAGTGATTTCAGTCAATAATCCAAACAAAACAAAAATGACCCAAAAGTCAGTCGAATATTCCACTGTTTTTACAATGAGGTTCTATTACCTGGTGACCTTTGACCTGGTTTCAGGGACACTTATTATTAATAAACTCCAAAATAAATCCAATAATGGACTGAAACGACTAGACCAGGGTTTGTGGATTATCCTATTTCTGAAGTGACACATCACATCTAATTATTACTATTATCTAATGACAGCAGTCATTGGATTTATATTGTCATGGAAACGGGATCAGTGACTGCTCACATGAAGAACTGTACACAAGGAAATTCTACTATTGAGTAAATTTTCTGCAGAATTCCAGTTTTGTTCTCGATCTGGGTTCAAATTCTTCACAAAATCTGGAAAAAAAAAAAAAAAGACTGTCCAGAGTTTAGATAAGACTTTTTTTTTTTATTATTTATAAAAAAATAAATAAATAAATTAGAGCCAAACTACAACCAACAGTGGAAGAAAAAAAAAAAAATCACTTTGTGGTGCCTTTCAGGTTCAAAATGTCAGAAAACCTTCAGATTTTCCACGTAACTTTGTTTAATGTGTTCTGTCGACTATAGGCTGTTACAAATGCATGTTGGTCAAGATCCCACATTTTTTGCAACAAGCAGACAAAGTACAAGTAGACCACAAAATATGAAGCACATATACCCACCCTGTTACTGACAGATATGTAAAAATAAGAGAGAGGGTGGACAGTTTTGGCTAATGTTAACATTTAATGACCGCATGTTGGACCTTGAGTTGGTAGTAGGTCATCTTTGAAGAGGACTGTGTAATGTTCAACAACTATATTTAGAATTTATGAAAACATTGATATTTAAGCCATATTTTGTGGTAACAGGGTGGACATGCTAAGACCACATCCAAGTACTGTCATATTGCTACTGTTTTGTCCCTCAACAAATATAGTAGAGGTAGTAGGACTGAGGCATGATGGGAGAGGTTGTATGAGGAAACACACATACGAGCGGCAATAAAGACGACACGGAACTCTCAAAGGATGGATTTTATTTAACACAACACAGAACATTACATGGTGTTGGAGTTTCACTGGACTGTATGCATCTAAAAAGAGTTAAAGATGGATCCGTCTGGAGTACCTACACCGCAGATGGATTGGGACCCTTGTAAACCCTCCTGATGCGTGGCACGTAAAGTTAATGTTTTCTGGACTGCCAAAAGGAAACGAAGAGGCGGTCCAATGCAGCCATCTTCTTTTGTGGGTAGGAGAAAGAGGCAGAAATGGTTTTAATACTTAGAGGAATATGCAAACGTGCTCAAAAGCATTGGAATGTTTCCAGGGGAGTAAAGTCACCACGTAGGCCCATCTGCTGTACCTACTGTTTACCCCCCATGGAGGATACCATTCATGCTATGAGACTGTCTAAAGCAGGAGCTGGACGACCTGGAAAGAGATGGAATCATCACCAAAGTGAAGGAGCCCACAGAATGGGTCAATGAAATTGTAGTTGCAGAAAAACATCGCAGAAGGAAGCTCAGGGTTTGTATTGACCCCCGTGACCTAAACAAAACTATCAAAAGGTCACTCTATCCTCTCCCCACTCTGGACGATATCACTCCAAAGCTGGCAGGAGCACAATACTTCAGTGTGATGGAGGCACGTTCTGGTAACTGGAACATCAAGTCGACATGCGAGTCATCACTACTCACTACATTCAACATCATTTTCGGCAGATACCGCTTTCTTTGCTAGCCATTCGGAAGGACATTTTCCAGAGGAAAGCAGATGAAACATACTGCAGGCTTCAGGGCGTAGTAGGTCCTGTGGATGACATACTGGTGTTCGGTAGGACCAAAGAGGAACATGACGTCAACCTCCGAGCCACGGAACGAGAGAGAGACGAGTGCATTTGAACCCAGAGAAAAGTGTGGTATGTGCCACAGAAGTAAGCTCTTTGGGCACAAGCTGAAGGACATTCAGCCTGACCCACAGAAAGTGCAGGACATAAAAGACACGCCCCCCCAAAAACAAAAACAAACTTGAAACTGTCCTAGGGATGACAAGCTGCTAGTCCAGATTTGTTCCAGACTTATCGGAAGTCAATGCTCCCCTGCTAAAACAGGAAGTTGAGTTTGTGTGGGACCAAAATCACAAGAGCGTTTCAACAGATGAGTCTCATCGAAAGAGGATCCAATACTGAGCTATTACGACAACGCAGGTGGATTCATCAGAACACGGCTTGGGAGCTATACGAATGCAGCGTACGCGTCCCAGTCACTCAGCCGGACAGAGGTGAGAGCTTACTGTACATGTACTGTAAGGAGCGAGTGAGCGCTGAGGGCCCGGCCATACCATGCATGCTTGTGAGGCGAGTATGATAAGCAGACACTGTGACATATTCTGAAAATGCCATGAAACGTATGTCCAAGTATTATTTTTCATGATCACACACCCCATATTTTAAGATGACAGTTGACTTACAGTGATTCTTTCCATTTCCTCTAACCTGGTAGTGGACACGGTTTCATTACTTGTCTGTGTTTGATGCTGCGGCTCAGGGTGTAAAACTGACTTTTTACCTCATCTGCCATTGGCTTGTGACCTCCAAAAATTTACCGGCCAAAATTATTTTTCACCGGCCAAATAAAACGTACATGTCTTATTTGATTTAAAATAATTACCACAGGTTTTTATTATGACAATCCAACTTAAGCATCATCAAAAGAATACAGGTATGTACAGATAAAATTTGATTATTGCCAGTTTATTAGGTTATATTTCATTTCAAGGTGACTACTGCGTTATCGTAATAAAAATATTAAAAAGTGCAACCTCTGACATTGACATCGAGTCAAATGTCTGACAGCTTTAACAGGAGCGTTTTGTGTAACAGGAAAAGGGAAAAGAATTAAAAAACACTAACTGGGATTGAGTCTAAATGAAATGAACTCCACAGACCAGAGACATTTGTCTGAGTGTTCTATGAACACTCGGGTTGGGTTAAAAAAAAAAAAAGATTTTATTTTAATTTTGTGTTATCAAGTAATAATGGATAAAATCTATTTTTCAGAGCGGGACCGCCGGTACCTGACCCGGGTACCGCCACACTGAGGTGCGGACGGGTCCATCTCGCGGGCCCCTAGGGGACACGTGCGTCTCAATCTCACTCGTGCCAGTTCTGGCGCAGGACGGTGGCGGAGGAGGGGTGGGAAAAGGCGTCCACGGGAGGCCCTACGGCCTCAGACATGAACGGGCACACAGTGTGGAGGAACTGGCAGCCTCTTCAGGGGAGGCTCTCCGAGGCGGGTCACGAAAACCGGTTGTTCTCACATGCAATTCAAAATTTTCCGAGTGTGGGTTTTTGTTTCACACGCCAATTTTTTACCTACCATTGGTGCTTGGTGAGTGTTAATTTTACACCCTGCTGCTGCGGCTGCGTGGAATTTGCATTCCCATGATGAACTTCTGACAAAATTTCTGAAAAGGCCCAAGTGACGTATTGGTTGTGTAAACAAACGGACTGCTTGTGATGGAGTCATCTTCGAAGTTGCTCAACGAGACAGAAGTGATTTAGGTGCATAATCACAGAAAGACAAATGGATTCATGATACTGTCACTGGGGTTTTACAGATTTGATTAAAAATTGGTGACAAAAGACATACACAGCTTTAAACTTGTACTATGTAAATGTTAGCCCGTTCATAATGAAACCCCAGAGTTTCATTATTTTTCAATGTGTTCATGGTGACAGTTGGATTGTACGGGACACCAAAGGCATAGTCATATTGACTTGTGTGTATTTATTCAGCGATTAGATATAAATATGTGCATTAGTTTGGATGAAAACATCAACTAAAACTTGACCATTAATCAAATCAACACGAAGGACTCATTAACTCATAAAACAGTTGTCAGGTTTTTATGGTTGTGTAAACAGGTTTTACATCAGTGCTGATCCGAACCAGGTCTCACATGTGGATCCAAAAATCCCAAAAATGTATCACAGTTGGCTCTGTCTACATCCTGGAAAAAATGTACGCGCCCTTGTTCAATCAGCCTTGTTTGCTCTGTCTACATCCTGGAGTAAACGTATGCATTCATGCTAAATCAGTGTTGGTCAGCTCAGTCTTAAAAAAAAAATAAAAATAATAATAATAATAATAATAATAATTATTAAAAGTTCAAAATGGTTTTAAGTGAAACTAAACAGTTCAGTTTAATGTGATAATGTTCAGTGTGAAACCTTTATTTTTTGTAGCATTGGAGGTTTTTTCTCTCGTATCAACTGTGATTCATGAGTCTATTTTTTTTATTTATTTTTATTACATTAAACAGTTAAAGGTTGTGTTTGTGAATCTTTGTATCATGTTTCCATCTGTTGCATCATAAACTGAATCCACTATCGAAGCGTGTGTTTGTGTAGGTTTCATCATGTGTTTGTGTTGCAGCTCAGTAATGAATCACACCTTTAATGAGTCCAGGTGTGAACAGTTTCTCAACAGAGAGTCAGCGGGTCCGTTAATGAGACGCAAATGAAAGGTGACAAACAACAGAGTTTTAACGAACAAATGCACGTGAACTAATGAACTTCAAAGCTTAACATATAAATTATATTTAAATAAAATAACATAGTTGTGGGTTATAAAGACATAATTGAGATAATAATGTATAATTATAAATTATATCCAGTTTTGTATTTATCATATA
The DNA here is from genome assembly GCA_037367295.1 of Apogon hyalosoma. Taxonomy (NCBI): domain Eukaryota; kingdom Metazoa; phylum Chordata; class Actinopteri; order Kurtiformes; family Apogonidae; genus Apogon; species Apogon hyalosoma. Next base: position 35,157,654 of record JAPQRP010000016.1, on the reverse strand, counting down.
TGTAGAATTATTTCAAGGACCATTATTATATTGCTTAACATTTTACTAACATATTGATGTAGTTTGTGTTTTTTTATTGTAATAAACATGTGGATTAAATAATTGTTTACTTCACTCCTTTACAGACATAGAAAGAACAATAAAAGTGAATTAAGGATTTATTTGTACAATAGTTTACATTTCTTTTTGCGTTGTTTTCTGGTAATTTGCTTTTGTTGGTGGTTTATTGTGGTTTTTTTATTTGAAATAAAACATTCATACTTTGGTCAGTGTTGAATACTCTTAACATAGAACACACAAGTTTAATTTTCATTAAACTTTGAACTTCACTAACATTTTGTTGCTTGTTTTATTGACTGGTATGATTCATTTATTGAAGTGTCTTGAATGATTTTTATATTTATCACAGTAACCGTCAGCTTAATCTGCTATGAAACTTCATATAATCATTAATTTGACTGTATCAGCATAGTTTGGCTCAGTCTACATCCTGGGGTACTGTACACGCTCATGTTAAATCAATATGGTTCAGCTCTGTCTACATGTTGGAGTAAATATACATATTTATGTCAAACTTAAAAAAAGCTTATTGCCTTGATCTGTTGCGTGTGTGGTTTTTTTTTTTTTTTGGTTATTTTTAAATCAAATCTGTTATGTTTTGTTACAGAGCCCTATAAAGAGAGTTACGACACGCTTTGATGTCACTGCTCCGGTGATCTCGTGGTTCATGTAAGCCTGAATAGTTCCAAACAAATCAAGCGCTGTCATGTTCTTCTATGGGACAAACAGCAGTGAGGGTGTTATTTCATGGTAAATCTCAAAACACACCACACACACACACACACACACACACACACACACACTACTGTATTGTTGTGTCCGTTATGCTTTTGACTAGTGGGGTTGACCACTGAGAGGACTGACTATTACTTTGAAAACTTACATTTTGGGGGCAAAGGTTGGTGTTCGCTTGGGTAGGCTACTCACATTCTGCAATTGTACAGTTCTCGTAAGGAGACAGACAATTTACCATTTTAAATTTTACTGTGATAGGACTGCGGTCCAAGCAGAAAACAGTGGTTAGCTGTGAACACTGTGTGCCGGCTAACTTAGCATGCTAGCGTTAGCCCTGATGCTAAACTCATTAAGAACTCAACATTAGCAAACTCAAAACTCAACAGAATTCGTATAGGATGAGTCAGATTTTACAAATGCCAAGTTACAGAAATGTTGCCTCCTTTAACGCATGAATAATAACTTTAATGAGCTTTTATTGGCAGAGCTCAGCTCTACAGCAGCTCTCCTCCTAATGATCACATGACCTCACTGACAAACTGAACCAAACACCACCACGTTCAGCAGAACAACTACAATAAAACCCACCCCGAACAAAATTTGCACTGGTGTTACCTTATCTTAAAAACTCCATAATTTGTGGTTATAGTGGTTAAGTCTCAACAGCTGGACAAGTCAGGCTGCTAACTATAGGGCTACAGCATAAGAGTTGTTTAAGATATAAATTTAGACAAATGCTAACATACCAAAGAAAACTGAATTTTCAATATGAATATCTGCTGATACAAGAAATATACTTGATAATTTGAAAGATAGTGATATCTTTGCGCTGGAATTGCTAGATCAGCAGCAATAGAAATGAATGCGTTCCGACATGGCTACCCTCAGTGTTGGAACTATCGGCCCCTCCAGAACCTGGAAAGAGGTCCGTATTTCATCTGCCATGGGAGTCTATGGAAGTGTCACAACTCTGTTTATATCGAAGGCTCTGGTTTGTTTTCGTTGTCAACTGACTCAAGTATTGACTTCGTCATTGTCAGATGTGGAAATAAACTGGATTAAGTATTTACTAGCATGTTGACCTGTGGGTTCTAGATGTGGTCGTTTTTATGTGGTTGTGTATTTGTGCGTGCTGTACTGCATTTGTCCAGCAGTCACCACCAAAGCGTTCTGGCCATAGAAATGTGATTGTCAACTATTAATAGCTCCCAAAATATTTGTCCTACCAACTTCCCATTTTCACTAGTCTGTTCCTTGACCAAAATATGTAAGTATGATAAACTGCAGCAGTCAGCTGTGTACGGACTTTGAGTGAATCCCCAGACGAACACACACACACAGGCCACTTGGCTTTTATAATATTGAATTGTAGAATAGGATAAAAGTCTTTTTTTGTCTTATGTGCTTCATTTGCTTTTGTAGGTGGTTGTACTGCACGATTTGTCTGAAGTTAAATTTATTAGGATTTTAGAGTACTAGTAATGTAGAGTATTAGTATTTTAGAATATTAGTATTTTTAGAGTATTAGTGCTAGTATTTTACAATATTAGTATTTTGGAGTACAAGTATTTTAGAGTATTAGTGCTAGTATTTTACAATAGTAGTATTTTTGAGTGCTAGTAGTTTAGAGTATTAGTGCTAGTATTTTACAGTATTAGTATTTTGGAGTACTTGTATTTTAGAGTATTAGTATTTTAGAATATTAGTACTAGTATTTTGGAATATTAGTATTTCAGAATATTAGTACTAGTATTTTAGAGTATTAGTATTTTAGACTACTAGTATTTTAGAGTATTAGTACTTTAGTATATTAGTATTTTAGAATATTAGTACTAGTATTTTGGAATATTAGTATTTCAGAATATTAGTACTAGTATTTCAGAGTATTAGTATTTTAGACTACTAGTATTTTGGAGTGCAAGTATTTTAGAGTACTAGTGTTTTAGAGTGCCGTATGAGTATTTTAGAGTACTAGTATTTGAGAGTACTGGTGTGAATGGAGACGGCCTCAGTGAGTCTATTTTCACCTTCCATTTGTTTCATGTTTTATTCTGTGTGATTTTAATGTCATTTTATGCCTGTGTAAAACCCTTTGAATGGCCTTTTGTATGAGTGGTTCTATCTAAATAAATACGTTTGCTTTGCCTTTTCAGCTGTAGTTCACCTCTGCGTCCACATGGGAGCGCTGTGGAACTTCTACTCATCTACACATTCATGTCTGACAGGTTTTTGTTTCTGTTTATTTCTGACCAGTTTGAATCAGTTGAATATTTTTGCTGTTATTTGTGTATTTATGGATTGAGTTTAAGACTGAATTGAAACGCTTTAATTAAACTTAAATTAAAAAACACCCACAGAACAGAAATATAGGCGACAGATTTAGAACATGATTTTATTTACAATATTAATATCAGACATTAACAAACAGGTGATGGATCCTCAGTTCATGTCTTAGAGAACAATGAGTGGTTTTGGTTTGATAAAAACAACATCCTGTTTTTAGACGGAAAACTGAAACCTACAAACAGAACCTGCACCCACAACAGAACCAAGAACGGAACTAAGAATGGAACTAAGAACACAAGTAAGAACACAACCAGGAACACAGCCAAAAGCAGAACCTAGAACACAACCAAGAACAGAAATAAGAACACAACCAGGAACAGAAATAAGAACACAACCAGGAACACAACCAGGAACAGAACTAAGAACACAACCAAGAACAGAACTAAGAACACAACCAGGAACAGAACTAAGAACACAACCAGGAACAGAACTAAGAACACAACCAGGAACAGAACCAGGAATACAGCCAAAAACAGAACCTAGAACACAACCAGGAACAGAACTAAGAACACAACCAGGAACAGAACTAAGAACACAACCAGGAACAGAACCAGGAATACAGCCAAAAACAGAACCTAGAACACAACCAGGTACAGAACTAAGAACACAACCAGGAACAGAACCAGGAATACAGCCAAAAACAGAACCTAGAACACAACCAGGTACAGAACTAAAAACACAACCAGGAACAGAAATAAGAACACAACCAGGAACAGAACCAGGAATACAGCCAAAAACAGAACCTAGAACACAACCAAGAACAGATCTAAGAACCCAACCCGGAACAGCTTCATAAATTTGATGTTTTTGTTCTTCTTAGGCCATTTTCCAAGCATGTCTTAAATTTGAATAAAAGCAGCTGTAATGACAGGTTTTTACACTCTGGTGTTGAATAAAAACAGCATTTAAATGAAGTCTATTTCAGATTAACACTACCACATGTGTCATAACGTCTCGATTCAGGTTTTTACACATATTTGGTCTGTTTTTCAAGCTGATGTGTCAAGTGTTTTCAAAGAGAAAACCTCAGTTAAAGAAAAATAAAATAAGCCTCGTCATCATTTTTCAATGACGGTTCATTATTCTACTAAAAAAAAATAAACATTTAATTTGTTATTTCAGAGACTTGTGTTCCATTATTAGTGTGGATGGTTCTTTGAAAAGGATGCAGGACCACAGCGCCCCCTATGTACAGAACCATTTACACAGAAGGAAACAAAGGGTTTTAAAGGGCTCATGTTGATCTAAACCCACTTTTCTGAGTCTGTGGTTCATTCCTTTGTGTATTTGGACCCTAATAGTTCATACAGTTTGAATTTGAACCCTCCAGGTGCTGCAAAGCTATCTTTAAATTC
>JAPQRP010000016.1:35141659-35153058 GCA_037367295.1 Apogon hyalosoma | reverse complement strand
GTGATTCCACAACATTTTTATTGTTTGAAGGAGGACAGCCGGTGAAAAAAAATTATTGACTCTTCAGAATAATTAATGTATGTTTTTTTTTTTCTGCCACAGAAATGCAAATAGCCTATTACAAACAGGAGACAAGGTGCCGCATTTCAAGACCGCATTTGCCAATGTGACAGTAGCCTAAACTCCATTGTTAGCTCAGCTGTACATAATGGATGTTATGTTATCGGTGATCTATTTTTTGTAAGCAGGATTACGGTAACACGCAAAACCACACTGAACTAGTGTGGCTCTCCACACTTGCGCTACACAGTGTACTCCTTGCCATGGTACACAGAGTAACATTCGCTACACACTGTTTACACAGACTAACACTCACTACACAATGTGGCTAACACCAGGCTGCTAACATTACATTATGTTCATAGCACCATCTCCAAGAAAATAATAAAGTATGGTATAATAATAATATAATAAAGTAGGTCCAGTACATGTAACAGCAACACATACAGCTCATAACCTAATTATAAACCAAGTCACTTATCCAACAGCTGCAAGGCAACATCCATGTCTGCCCTTAGCCCAATTTCTTCCTTCAGGGCTTTCCACCGAGGAAAAGCAACGCCAATACAAATCCTTGTTTGCCTTCTCCGTCGATCACTTTCCTTCTTCGCTAATACTCCTTCAGCCAAACGTCCAGGCTTTTTCTTTGTGGTAGGATCCACTTCTGAACTGTGTCTCCGCCGCTTCTTTGATTTCTCCACCATGTTGCTTAACTTGCTTTCCCTTTCTACCTGCACTCTGCCCCTTGCTCCCCCTCCCTTCTTGTTGTGAGGTAAAATGCGTCATTTCCTGTGCGCCAGCACGGGAATGTCGCCGGTTGACAAGCAAAGCAAAAATGATACATATTGAAAAATACCACGACATTTTAGAGGAGCCGATTGGCTTAATCAGCATTGCGTCACCTCCTCTAGTAGTGGCTTGGGTGAAATGGACATTTACGGACATGTAGAAGTTAAGCACTATAGCTTTAAGATCAGTGTTGGGCAAATAACTTTTAAAAAGTAATTAGTTATAGTTACTAGTTAATTTCCCAAAAAAGTAATTGAATTAGTAACGGAATTACTCCTTCATGAATGTAATTAGTTACCAGGGAAAGTAATTATTACATTACTTTTTAGAAAAACCTTCAAATATGTAAAACTGATTTTTAGCGTGTTTGACGGTTGCAGTTGCATAGAGTAGAACAGCACAGACAGGCATTGCATTTAACTTCATATTTATTGGAGTGTGAACAAAATCAAAGACATTATCCCTGAAATAATAAAGCAGTTTCATCCTTTGTGGGTTCTACTGCCTCTCCTTATCCTTTGGCAAATTTGAGTTACGGAAGACAAGTGATCGAACTTTTTCTGTCTGGAGGCTCTTCTGTCTGACATTAGTTCTGTCTTAGAGAAAATACTACCTCAGATGGAACCGATGTTCCCACTAAATAGAGCTTCTATACCATGACTTTGGTAAGGCTGGGGTCCACCAGGGCCCGGCTTTTCCACCACATAAGGGGATCTGCATTTATAGGAAGAAGATGCTCCTCCAGTTAATCCTGCACCTCCACTTTTTTCAGTCATTCTCCCCGATACAGCGGTAAATGTCTTCAGTCCAGTCAGTCGTACTCACTGATAACTCCTCTCCTAAGTTAGCAGCACATAAAGCTGCGTTCATGTGCATGGGGTGTGCTGCGGACAATGAAAACTCATACATGTCATTAGTAGTTCACATGAAGGCAGCGTGGACACCTCAGGCTTACAAGCACACAGGTGAAGCATGAAGGCAGTGGGCAGTTTGAATATAAGAACGGCTTGCAAACGAATTGGTTCTTATCATTCACTTAAAAGGGCCGTTCAAAAGACTCGACTCATCCATGAACATCACACCTCCAGTGCCTGGCTGAGTGAGCCAGGACGGATAACATCTGTTAGATATCAGTGTATAGTAACATGCCACATTTCACTGCTGGTAATGGTAACGGCGTTGTAACGTTTCAAATAGTAATTAATTAGATTACCCGTTACTGAAAAACAATAACAGTTTTAGTAACGCTGTTATTTTTAACGTCGTTATTCCCAACACTGTTTAAGATATTTATTTATTTTTTTTAAATATTGATGTATGATTTTATAGCTTTGTATGTGTGTGTGTGTGTGTGTGTACATTTTTGCCATAAAGTTAACCACAATAGAGAAAAGTTATTGCCAAATTTCATGCCAAAAGCTGCAAAACAGCCAAAATGATCACTAAATGAAAAAAAAAAAAAAAAAACTGAGAAAAATGTACAAAAATGCCCGGGGAGGACCTAAGGGTTGAATATATTTAGGGTAAGGTATGTAGAGGACAGGTTTCTATTATTATAACTACTAGAGGACACCAAAGTTGCCATTTTCCAATTCCACACATCCTGTATTGGTCTGAATCTACAAATAGAGGAATAAGATGTGTGCAGACATCTGTAACCTGCAGTTACTGTGAGGACCAACCTTGTCTCTGGAGGTGAACTTGGCTCCCTGATCAATGAGGAGCTGCAGGGCCGACAGCTCGCCTCCTCTACAGGCCCAGTGGACAGCGGTGGCCTCCAGCTGAAACACGCACACACACACACATACACACACATTCAAATGTCACCCTGATGTTCTGCACATGTCTGTGTGTGACGCAAATAGTGTTGTGGTGTTTTTACCTTGTCTTTTTTCTCGATGGCAGCTCCAGCCTCCAGGAGTCTTTTCATGATGTCCACGTGTCCTCTGAAGGAAGCTTTGTGCAGAGCTGTTCTCTGAAACTGGATTCAAACACTGGCATTTAGAATACAGTCAACTAAACCCATCCGTTTTATGAAATGCTTAATCCTTGTGAAGGTCAGGGGGGTCAAGTAAACCCATTGCTAAAGCAAATGTACTGAAGCAGATGTACTGATTAATAACACAGCCATTGCATAACCTTTATACAGTCATCTGTTTTGCTTTGCATGTAATTCTGGCATTTTTGACATTTCAATCCAAATGTGGTGCACCTGTAAAAAATTGCAAATTTACATGCATTTCCATCCATTAGTGTGAATATGACGATAGAGAGTTGGTTCATAGAGATAAGCAGAGGGGAAGTTATATATTTCCATTTAAGGGAAAAGGCCACAGTCATCAAGCTTCTGTCCTTTAATGCTTGATCCAATAGTATACATATTTATGAAGCTGATACATATTCCTAGTGTTTATAGAGAGACTGCAAAGCATCTGATCTGTTACTGATATTTGTGTATGGTAATATAATGATATATTTTATATCTCCAACATATTCTTTAGTATGTCAGCAGATGCAAAGATTTGTGCCAATATTGGACAAATCTAACAGTAGGTGCAGGACAAAATACTGTAGCCCTCATTATATTATGGGTTTCGTCTTTTCCTTTCAGCTGTTCCTTGTGGGTGGGGGTGGGGGGGCACAACAAATCATCTTCCTCCATTTGACCCTATCCTCTACATCCTGTTCTCTCACACCAACTACCTTCATGTCCTCTTTCACTACATCCATAAATCTGGTTTCTGGTCTTCCTCTAGACCTCCTGCCTGGCAGTTCCAACCTTGGCATCCTTCTACCAATATATTCACTATCCTTCATCTGTACATGTCCAAACCATCTCAGTCTGGCCTGTGAGTTTTTCTCCAAAACATCTAACATGCTGTTCCTCTGATGTACTCATTCTTGATCTGATCCATCTTGGTCACTCCCAGAGAACCTCAGCCTCTTAAGCTCTGCTACCTCCAGTTCTGCCTCCTGTCTTTTCCTCAGTGCCATTGTCTCTATATCCACATCCTGTACTACTCTAACATACTTCTCTGCCACTCCTCACTTCCTCATGTAGCACCTTTGGTCCTAACTTTTAGGTTAAAGAGATACTTACATCACTCTAGGTTCGGTAGGAGTAACACCAGGAAGTTACTCACAAAAAGCAGTGGTGTTGGATTATGAACAGGTGACACTTTAATGTCAGCACACAACAAATAATAAACATTTACATTTATTACCAAAATAATGTACAATAAAATTAAAAAAAAAAAAAAAACAACTAAATAAGAGTCCATTGAAGTTGAGCTCTCTAACTCAAGGCTCTGATAAGGTCAGTATGGAAAGGGATTCCCAAGGTGTGTGTGTGTGTGTTCAGTGTTTATGTCCACTCAGTTACTCCATCCTCAATTTCTACTATCCGGGTAGGTGAGGAGTGTGTGTATCTTATCTGTCTTCAGAATGAGTGATTCAAATGATCTGAAGTCTTTAGAGTAGGTTCTGCGGTTGGCCACACTGTATTTCCAACTCTCTCTCTCTCTCTCTCTTTCTCTCAGAATTGCTGGGCTCACCATCTAAAGTTGTCTCTTCCTATTCCTCTGTCAGTTGATCAGACTAACCAGGGGAAACAAAAAAACAGCCTACACAGAAAGTGCAGTTGTGAGATTCTTCATCTGATTCTATTTCTCATGAGATCTCAGTATCTTTCTCAGTTCTATCCATGAAATGTATCATCAAGCATCAAGGAAATACATTCACACATTAAACTGAATTATTATGAATTACAACAATTAGTTTAAACCATAAATGTAATCAGTCATTCATGAATTATGATATACAACATTACTATTTTAACAGACACATAGTTTATGCATCCTTTTTAAACCTCTATTTGACCTACATCATCAATTTTTAACTGTTTTAATCCATCTTTCTTTAGATTTAACTGTTTAATATCAAATGAAATACAATTTTTATACACAATAGTGCAGTTTCTTAATGAAAAATTAATTATACCACACCATAATGGCACTTGTACCCATTGCAGTGATTAATAACATGAAATAAGGACGTCAATTGGCATTAAAAATAAATGAAATGCATTTCAGTACAAAACATATGTAAAGTACACTTTAGCTTAGCGATTAGCATGAGCTAAACATAACAATAAATCAGTTAAAACTGCAAGCGGTGTCAAGGCCCTCACCCTCCCTAGCTACCACCTCCCCACGCGACCGCCGATGCAACCTGACAGCGAGAGGACACCGTGTCTTTGGCTGGATCCAACATTCTGCGAGACACACACACCTTCATATAAATATATAGGGGGCGCTATAGTGTGAAATCTAAATTTCTTTCGATAAATGGGTGTAGGTCTGGGAGATGGACAACTGAATCCAATTTGAGCAAAATTGGTTTGTTTGTCTGAACTGATGCAGTGTTTGTAAGGGTAAATTTGTAGGGGGCGCTATAGAGCAAAATATTAATTTCTTGTGATGATTGGGTGTAGACCTTTGAGATGGACAATTGATTCAAATTTGAGCCAAATCAGTGTTCATATGTCCGAACTGAAGCAATTTTTGTAATAGTAAATTTTTAGGGGGCGCTATAGTGCAAATTTTTTTCAATTTTGTCTGATGAATGGGTGTAGGCCTGTGAGATTGACAGCTGATTCAAATTTGAGCCAAATCAGTGGTGGTATGTTCGAACTGATGCCATTTTTTTATAGGTAAATTTGTAGGGGGCGCTATAGTGCAAAATCTAAATTTGTTTCAATAAATAGGTGTAGGCCCAGGAGATTGACAACATATTCAAATTTGAGCCAAATCAGTGTTTGTATGTTCAAACTGAAGCAATTCTCTCAATTTTGACTCTGAGCTCACTTTTATCCCTCACATTAGATCCATTCTAAAAGCAGGTTTTTATCATCTCAAGAATATAGCCAGAGTCCGTCCAGTTCTCTCTCGAGCCAACACGGAGCTGCTAATGCATGCTTTTATCTCCAGTAGAATCGACTACTGTAATGCCCTGCTTTCTGGTCTTCCCAAAGATAGAATATCACAACTCCAACTTCTCCAGTCAGCCGCTCGTATGCTGACAAAGAGCAGAAGGCGGGCTCACATCACACCTGTTCTAAAATCACTGCATTGGCTCCCCGTGTGTTTCAGGATTGATTTTAAAGTCCGTTTAATGGTTTTTAAATGTCTTAATGGTCTTGCTACTTCCTACCTTTTAGACTTGCTTTTACCATATGAACCCTCACGGACCCTCAGGTCCTCTGATACTGGCCTTTTAATTGTTCCAAAAGTAAACACAAAGACTCATGGTGAGGCAGCTTTTCAGCATTATGCCCCTCGCCTATGGAACAGCCTGCCAAGGAACCTGAGGGCCGCAGAGAATGTAGACACTTTTAAAACCAGGCTCAAGACCCACCTTTTTAATCTGGCTTTTTAACTAATGTTCCTTTTTTTTAGATTATGTTTTACTTTTAACCACTTCCTTTGTCTCTATTTTTACATTATATTTACATATATATTTCATATTTATATTCGTATTCTTTTAACCAATGCTTTTTATTTATTTATTTTATTGTATTTATTCATATTCTCCAGTGTTTCATTGGTGGGGGCCCTCTGCGGGCTCCTGCATCTGTGGCTCCTCCTTGGGGTCTGCTCCTTCCTGGTGGGGTGGGGGTCACTGCCACTGCAATGCAGTAGTGGTTCGGTCCTCCCTCACAGGCGAGGAGGCAGCTCCATGATGGCGGTGCCGGGCTACTAGGGGCTATCGCTGCCCCTCTGGGGAGAGTGGCTCCCTGTGACAGCACCTCCTCTCTCTTTGTCTTTGGTTTATGGTCCCCACATGCCCAGCCTGTTTCTTTTAGTTTTATTTAGTTATTTTTGTTTGTGTGTGTGTGTGTGTTTGTGTGTGTGTGGGTGTGTGTGTGTGTGCGCACATATATGATTGTGCGGTGGTGGTTGGTATTGGTGGTGGGGTGCACTGATCTTATATGTTAAGCACTTTGTGCTACATTTTACTGTATGAAAAGTGCTATATAAATAAAGATTGATTGATTCTAGTAAATTTGTATTTCTAGGGGGCGCTATAGTGCGAAATTTGTATTTGTTCTGATAAATCGGTGTAGACCTGGGAGGTGATGTCTGACTCAAATTTGAGCCAAATTGGTGATCGTATGTCCAAATTAAAGCAATTTTTGCAATGGTACATTTTTGAAAAAACTTTGCAAAATTCGCAACCACATCACACAAAAACAATTACACCAATCCCAACAAATCGGATAACTTTTGATCCCCCACTTGTCTAGATATTGTACACTAATTTTGAGGTCATTTGGTCAAACAGCCAAGGAGGAGATAGTTAAAATACGATGACAGCGAAAATGCTGACTCAGCATTTTTGAAATTTCAATCCAACATGGCGGACTTCTGGTTTGTTTAGGGGCATGGCCATAATAATATTTTTTGTTTGTCTCCTGACACTCAATCTCTGTACCGATTTTTGTAGCTGTACGACAAACTTTATGTCGGACGTGCTCCCATTGGCGCAATGTATTTTCACTTTTCAAGGGGGTGCTGTCGCAACATTTATTTACCAACATCTACAAAACCTATATGTAAATTAAATTTTTCACACTTCTGAATTTTCTGCAAAATTTGGTGAGTTTCCGTGCATGTTTAGGGGGTCAAATTTGAGCTGAAAGAGCAGGAGAAGAAAAATAAACAAATAATAAATAAATAAATATAAATAAATAAATAATCATAAATAAAAATAATAATAATCTGAGCAGGAACAATATATTTGTTTCCATGACAACCACGTATTTTGCTTTATTTGAAAAGTCTCGAGCTCCCCCATCACTGGGGGGTCCAATGTCATGTCGTGTACTTACATTCACGTGGCTGACCCCCACGGGGCGTGGCCCATTGACTTCCATTCCTTCTAAGCAGGAGTAAGTATGCGGTTTGTGTACATGATGTGCACATGCTCGGAAAGGTCTCACTGCCGTGAATGTGAATGTGTGTGTGAGTGACAACATTGGCAAAAGGCGACCGCGTCACTGGCATGTTTGTCCCCATGTGCCCTCTAAGCTGGAGTAAGTATGTGGTTTGTGTACATGACATACACATGCTCGGAAAGGTATGAGTGCCGTGAATGTGAATGTGTGTGTGAGTGGTGACATTGGTGAAAGGCGACCGCATCACTGGCATGTTCATCCCCATGAACCCACTGCAGACTCAGTAGGCCCTGCGCCGTGTTACTCGGCTTGGGCCTAATTAGTTACTCGCGCTAGCGATTAGCATATCACGGTCAGTAGCATACAAGCTAGTGATCTTTTATTAGACTTTAAATTACAAAATAAAGTGAACAAAAATCATGAAAAAGCATTGGAAAACATCTTATGACATCTATTGAGCAACGTAGACCAACTTATATCGAGTTAACAGCACAATAAGATTTTTTTTTTCCTTCAGAGCAGCTAGCGAAAAAACGGTTAATGATTTGCTAACTCAACGGAGATTAAACAAACACAAATTCTCATAAAGGGGGGTTATCCTCCTTGGCTCACAGCTTATCGGGATGAAACCAGGATATATCTGTGTCTACTGGGGTCTGACTGAGGATGTCTTATCTCCACTTATCCGCTTCATGTTGGCTACAGTATTCTCTTGTTTTGCTACCATCTCTCTCATGTCTGCTCCTACCTGCCTCGTTTCTGACAGGAAGTGGCGTAGCACACAGGTGCAGACTTCACACGATACTTGGCTTAGGCTCATGGGGAATACAAACACTAACGGGGGAACACTGCCCCCTACAGGAGGTACACTGAGGGTGTCTAAATGACATATATAGAGTTAGTAACCTGGTTTTTCATGTGGGTTACACTCATATAAAACCACAGCTCCTCTCTGGGCACCCTGTCATATCCCTTCTCTAAATCTATAAAGACACAATGCAACTCTTTCTGACCTTCTCTGTACTTCTCCATTACCATCAGCAATGTAAGTACTACATCTGTTGTACTCTTTCTCAGCATGAAACCATACTGCTGTTCACAAATGCTCACTTCTGCCCTTAGCCTAGCTTCCCATAGCTTCAACATATGGCACATAAACTTTACCCTCCTGTAGTTGCCACAACTCTGCACGTCTCCCTTGTTCTTAGAGATGGGCACCAGCACACTTCTCCTCCACTCTTCAGGCATCCACTCACTCTGTAAGATCTTGTTGAATAATCTGGTCAAAAACTCTATTGCCACCTCTCCTAGACACTTCCATACTTTTAATGCCCTCCTCACTTCAGCCTTACTAATCTTTGTTACTTCTTGGTCCATTATCAACACTTCTTCTGCTCTTTCTTCTTTTTAATTTTCTTGATTCATCAGCTCTTCAAAGTATTCATTCCATCTTCCCATCACACTTCTGGCATCTGTCAACACATTTCCATCTCTATTCTTTTAATGACCCTAACCTGCTGCACATCCTTCCCATCTCTGTCTCTCTGCCTCACCAACGTGAACAGATCATTCTCTCCCTCCTTAGTGTCCAATCTAGCATACAAATCATCATATGACCTTTGCTTGGCCTTGGCCACCAGTGCCTTTGTCTTAGGCAGGGTACACACTTAAAGAAAATCAGGCTGTTTTTGTCCCAGTTTTCCCCTTTCCCGACCAAGGATGGCAAACCCCAGATTATCTTCTGTCTTATAAAATTGTCCTATACAATCATCCTGTGGTCTGAGGTGTGTTAACAGTGAATTTGTCCCAATAATCAGCTCTGAAACAGACTTCCTTGTCCACTACCCACCTGCATTTTGTTTAATTTTACCCGTACCTGCAAAAATTCTTCTCTTTTTGTTTTCTTACCCGTCCTCATCTTCTTTGTTTTTGTTAGATCACGTTTGGTCAAGCGAGATTTCTGTCTTGGAGGTCTAGATTCTAGATCAGTGTTGGGACAGAATTGTTATGTGTGTGGTGTGCTGTGTTCAGATTATCGGAGCACACCACACACAGTACAATCAAAACTGTTCAGTGCCTGTTTTTTTTGTCTTCATGTGGGGTGTGTGTAACAGATAAAAAATCGCTTATGATTTTGGAAAATCCTTAGGTGTGTACCCTGCCTTATGCAGCATCTCCCTGTACTCCTGTCTACTCTCTTCAGTCCTCTCAGTGTCCCACTTCTTCTTTGCTAACCTCTTTCTCTGTATACATTCTTGCACTTCCTCATTCCTCCACCAAGTGTCCTTATCTACTTTCCTTCCGGATGACACACCAAGTACTCTCCTACCTGTCTCCCTGATCACTTTAGCTGTAGCTGTCCAGTTATCTGGAAGCACCTCGTGACCACCCAGAGCCTATCTCAACTCCTTCCTGAAGACAACATGACATTCTTCCTTTTTCAGCTTCCACTATTTTGTCTTCTGCTCTGCCTTTGTCCTCTTCATCTTCCTCAACTCTGGTCATCCTACACACTACCATCCTGTGCTTTCTGGCTACACTCTCACCTCCCATGACTTTGCAATCACTGATCGCCAGGTTACATCATCTACACAAGATATAGTCCACCTGTGTGATCCTACCTCCATTCTTATAAGTCAACCTATGTTCTTGCCTCTTCTGGAAGAAAGTGTACACTACAGCCATTTGCGTCCTTTTTTTTGCAAAGTCAACTGCCATTTGTCCTGCATTCCTGTCCTGGAAACCAAACCTGCCCATCATTTCCCCATCACTTCTATTGCCTGCCCCAACATGTCCATGGAAGTCTACACCAATCACTACTCACTCAGTTCTCAGAATGCTCTGCACCAAGGAGGAGTCACAGCTTTTTAAAATTCATGTCTACAATTAAACCCTAAACCTAAGCAAAACTTTAACTCATTTGAAAGTCTTAGTCTTAGCCTTTCCAACCCAACCTATAAACCACTCCAGCCTATGCTATTTGTTATAGTGTATTCCTGGATCATACACTAAATTTTTATCAGAGTTCGCTGAGTTGTTACCAGTCATTGTTGTTCTTGGAGATTTCAATGTTCATGTAGACGACTCCAGCGACAGTCTCAGTAATGCATTTGTGTCATTATTAGACTCAATAGGCTTTAGTCAGTGTGTACATAGGCTTAGACTGCTGGGAGACTCATCTTGATACACTGGGCTCCTCTCTGCTCTGCCTCCTCCTCTCTGTCCTCTTCTCTGCTCTTCCTCCTTCTCTCTGTCCTCTTCTCTGCTCCTCCTCCTCTCTGTCCTCTTCTCTGCTCCTCCACCTCTCAGCTCCTCCCCCTCTCTGACCTATCCTCTCTCTTCTCTTTATGCCTCAGCCAGTACAAATCACTGACTTGACTTCTTCCCCGGAGTCTCTATGCTTTATCACCTCGCAGGTTTTCCCAGGATCATCGCAGGTTTTCCCTGGATCTTCTCTGGGCCTGCTGCCCTGCTCCTGCTTCTCCTCTGCCTTCAGCATCGTCACTCGCTTGTCCATGTAGTTGTGGCGGTGTTTGTTATACAGTTCCATAGATGTTCAACATCAGTCTGCTGTACATCATTTGCATCCATGTGT
>JAPQRP010000016.1:35115618-35125904 GCA_037367295.1 Apogon hyalosoma | reverse complement strand
GGGAGTGGGGGGTGGGGTCAGGAGGAGGACGACAGGCTGATGGACGATGCGACGGCATGAAACGAAGGAGGAGGAACAGGAGACGCAGAGAAATCGATAAAGAAGAAGTGGCAGCAGACGAAGAAAAACTGAGCTGAGGACGGCGTCGGTGCCAGCTCGGTTGGATCAGGATGAGTTGAGTTAGAGAGCTGCAGGCTTTGGAGGAGGAAGAGGAGGAGGAGGAGGAGGAGAAGGAGGGGGATGTGTCTGGTGTCTGTTTATCTTAAAGCCCTGAGAGCCCCTTCATCACCTCCTCCCCCTCCTCTTCCTCCTCATTGAGTCACAGATAAGAGTTCAGGGGAGCACCGGGCCTCCAGGACTCCCTCCTCCTACTCCTCTTCATCCTCATCTCCTCCTCTTCCTCATCTCTCCACAGACATCCCATCAGTCAGGGATTTCAAACCGTCTTCAATTACCTCCACCAACTCCTCGGCAGATGCTGTGGAAGCAACATGCAGCTGCACAAACCCATCAGCAACAAACACCATGACAGCCTCAGCCTCCACCAACCATCCTCCTCCTACTGTTCAACACTAGCGCCTACATTTAATACTGCTCACATTTATACACAGGCTTTAGTTTGGATGCATTTGACGTCAGTAGTCTGTTGTTTTTACTTTGCATCATCGTTTCCCTGATTTTAAGCGAAATGGATGAAACAGTGATACATAGAAAAGACGATTTATCAGTGAAAATAGAAAATAGTTCCACTGTCCCTGTAGTATGTCAGCGTCATGTTCTATCTGAATCAAAGTCCATATATGACTTCAATCAATGATCAATAGGAAATATATTGATATCTATAACCAGTTACATCAGCGGTCTCAAACTCACTTTCTTTCAGGGGCCACATTCAGCCCCATTTGATCTCAAGTGGGCCGGACCAGTAAAGTGATAGCATAATAATTATAAATAATGACAACTTCAAATTTTTGTCTTTGTTTTAAGTGCAAAAAAAAAAACCCATAAAATTGTCATTAAAATAAAAAAAACAGATATTTCTCAAGAAAAATAAGTGCAATTTTAACAATATTATGCCTCAACTTATCATTTCTACATGTGCATTATGAATCGGATCTACAAAGATACTAAACACTTAGTAACAGAAGCAGAAAATTGTTAAAATTGTGAATATTTTTTTTTAAACATTTCAGGTTGTTCATATTTATTCAGGTTCTTCACATTTTATTGTTACAGGATAGTTTGTAAATGTAAATATTTTCATAATTTAATGTTTTTTTGCACTAAAACAAAGACAACAATTTGAAGTTGTCAATATTTATAGACATAATGTAATTTATTTTTTCCCACATCAAACCGAGAAGAAAATATGGAGTCATTATTTTTTTGTAGGTTATTAAGCTACTATTTTACTGGAGATCATATTGGTCTGTATGTGAAAATGAGTTCGACAGCCTTGACTGTGGAATTTTTGCACTTTGCAAATTCCTTCCTACGGGCCAGATTGGAACCTATGGCCCCTGGGCCACATGTTTGAGACCCCTGATTTACATGTTATAAACCATCAAAATATGGACCATTATAAGTAAAGGCACATTTTTAATATTTGAAAATTCATCAAAAATGTAGAAATCAAAGCATCTCAAAACTGTCTTTGTAGATATTGTCCAAAGGAAGATATATATAAAATTAGAAATTAATCTGATCAGTAGTTTCAAAGAAGAAGAAATTGCTAATGAAGACAACGAAGAAAAAGACGACAAAGACAATGACGAGGATGATGATAACGAAGACGCCGGCTGACACATCGACTTCTCAATAACCCATGCACAATCGGTCAGTGAGATAAAAAGGAATAAGAGACTCTGACATGAAGGGAATGAGATGGAAAATACACAAAAAAGAAGAAACGCATATGAATGTAGACGCAGTGAAGTCTGTCTGAACTGAAACTTCATGAATGAGTGAATTAAATAGTTTTCTTTTAACCTTCATTTGGTCAGAAAGTCTCTAGAAACAAGGAAACACAAGGAAAAGGTTGATGAATTCAGTGGAAGGAAAAATAATAGAAGCATTTAGGATAAAAGAGGTAATTAATTATCTATGGAGCCATTTAACCAAAGCAGGAACAGCGGTAGATGAAGGCGGTTAGTGATGATCAGAACCTTCAGCCTGGACCCACATTAACCTCACTTCAATGGATGAAAATGACAAAAAACAGATCAATGACATATTCAACATGTTGGACTTCCTCTTAAGTTCAGGGTTTAGGTCCAAGAGGGGTTTTTGTGAATCTGGACTAATACATGTTTTTACAAAGTTCTATAGGTCTGTTTCAGTCCAACTGGGGGAGGCAGAAAATACAGGGGAACTGGAACCGGTCTGGGTGGAACTGGACCGGATTTAATAAAACTGAACTGGATTTAATCAGATCACTGATTGTGATTCTTCCTCCAAAAACATCCTGATGTTTTGACCAGACTGTGACTGTGACCTTCTTCTCTTCTTCACCAACTCCTATTTCTTAATTTCTGATTATCTGACTCTAAAACAAGAAAGAAAACTACATTTTAAGTACAGCAAAGTGGCTAAAAGATGCTCCTTAGCATGAATAGAACTTGTTCAGATCATCTTAATTAAACCAGGGTTTGGTTGAACACAGAAAAACTCTGCAGTGATGTAATAATGGACCGACTCAATAACGGAACGTTAATGGGATCAACAGTAAAAGGAACTAAGGGCATCTTAAACCTGCTTCTACATCTTGGTTTTCTGTGTTTGACCTGATGGAAACAACTCAAAGCCTCTGAATGACGATTGATAAAGCAGCGTTTTCTGTCTTTGTCTGAAATATTGGACCAATAGCAAGTCCAGATCTGGTCCTGATTTTCCACGGGAGTGACCCAAACCAGGAAAATAAAGAAACCAGTGGGAAGCTGATGGAGCCGAGGTCAGGTCAAGATAAACCCGAGTGAACTGAAGCTCTGATGGATTCACCGGACGTTTGCAGCATCGGATCGATACTTGAACAGCTGAGGAATATGTTCACTGACAGTAAAGCTCAGAGTCTCTGGAGGGTTTCATGTCAGGATTAGTTTTGATGCTGTTATTGTATTTGATTTCATTACGGCGCTATTTCCTCTGTGACCTTATGAAGCTGATAAAATCTGCACTTCATCACTGGGAAATGTTTGTCATGTACAATTTATTGTTTGTGCAACTTTTCTGAAGATAAATTATTCACAAGAGGAAGAAAAAATCCCACACTGATCAAACCTAATCCAGAAAAAGTGTTTGAGTTGAATGTGACAGAGAAGTCCTGAAATGGTTTAAGCAGCTTTAAGTGGATGATGTTTGGATGAATTGGAGACGTTTTATTCATGTGTGACATGACGTGTCTCCTGTGGACGTCCTTATGAAAGCCTCGTCTCTGCTCCGTACAATGAAGGAATCATGTAAATGAACCTAAAACCGCTCGTCCTCTGCGACGGCTTCCCCGAGGCGACGGCTCCGCGGCGTTACCGTGGTAACAGCTCCACTAGTGTTATTATTGGCTGTGTCAGATGAGAGCAGTTTAACCAGTGTTATACATCACACAGTAATGATGCAGCCGTTTAAAGAACCATAACAGTCATTTTCAGTTGGAGTCCATTTACGACCAGCTGCCTATACTTGGAGTTGAACATTAGCCTCCGCCGCGGAAAAATCAGCCCGTTCACCTGCAGCGACGCCAGTTCAGACATTTACACTGAATACAGGACGGAAGATCGTCAGCCAGACTGGAAAAAAAAACACTCATGCATCATTGTGCATTGTTATTAAAGTATCACTGATTAAAACATAAACGGATGAAGTAATAACACATAGGACGACGATCTATCGGAGAAAATCACACGACGAATGGAACAAGAAAAAAGTCATGTATAAGATGAAACAACACAACTGCATGTATATTTAGACTGATGATGATGATAATATGTGAACGGTTCATGTTTAAAGGGGTGGAAACACTAAATCAGTAGCTAACAGTCACTTTTCCATTGGACATCTGCGCAAAACTTTACCGATATTTACTAAATGTCGAAAAAACAGGAGTGCATAATGTCAGTTTTTCCATTAAATCACAAATGCGATGATTTGTTTATTTATTATCACGAGATGACAGGGGAAGGCATTCCAAAAACATGGCGACGAAAGTAACTATCGTGTTGATTTACAGATATATTCATTGTTATTATACATTACCCCTTTATCCCGTACTAAATTAAAAAATGTTTAGTTTCCTGGTGTGTCCACACATTCCACACCACATTTCTTTTAAAACTCTTCCTCGTCGCTTGTTGTAATGTCTGTCAACATCCTTTTTTTTTTTTTTTTTTAATTCATGTGACTAGTTGTGGAAAAAGTTCTTTCCATTGCAGTTTTGCGTGATATACCAATTGTGCTACCGCTGAAAAACCACCTCTTGCCAGCGCAAAAACTTTTAATACATAAACCGAGAGTTTTGGTGAAATTGTTATTTTTCCATTAGGTACATTTTTATGCTCAAGTTGTATTTGTGCAATTTGAGGGTCAATGGAAAAGCGATTATTAACAATAACCTTCAGAAAACGTCACGTCCTTATGGCCTTCATTAAATAGAAACGTGGTATTAGTTAATGATACTAATTTTCTTTCATATTTACTGAGAAAACATTGACTAGAGATACAAAATGATGACAAACAACAGACAAACACACTATTATGTTTGATATTTATGGACTAAAATGGTACAAAGAAACATTTGCCACTAAAAAAAAAAGAGACAAGTGTGATGAAATGTAAGATCCTTAGAGTAAAATGTTTCTGCAAAACGATAAAACTGTGACAATAAAACGACAAAGTCACTGGGTTTGTCACGTTTTAAAAGTTTCCAGGTTGTTTATTGCATTGTGTCTGTTTTCAGTTCTTTTCTGAATAAAACGAGTTGTTTCGTTGTTGGTTCCTTGAAATAAAAAGAGCTACTGCTGACCACGCCCCTTTGCTGTGGGTGCCATGGATACCATTATATAGACACCCTGAATCAGAGACAGAGCTGCATCTCCATCGTATTGGACTGAAAGTTCAGGTCCAGCATGTTGAGGTGGGTTCAGGTCCAGGTTCTACTGCAGGTCCAGTGAACACTCCATTTATTTCTTTCAGCCCAAATCATGTCCCATGATGAAAAAAATAAACGAAAGCCTTATTTTTCAGAGCACATCTCTCTTAAGAAAATGATTTGATTTCCATTTTCTCCTCCTCAGAATAAAAACACAATCACTAGAAAACACAAATGAAAGAACTGTTTTTTTATTCTCTTGTTGAGGATTCCATTGTTTTTCAAAACCTCTGAAAATCATTTGTGTTCTTTTGTCAAGTCGTCTCTTTTCTTCTGTTTTGTCTAAAAGTTAGAAACATGTTCATTTTACTCAGAGATAAAAGTTGACTTCATTTTTCCAGACCTGTACTTATGTGAACCTGTGACCTGGACTTTTGTCATTGTTGTCCATTCTCAAACATAAAAACACTTTGAATGTTTCTGCTTTCAGCTTCTTCTGTCTCCTCAGCGTCCGTCTGATCGCTCTATTCTCTGGACTTTCAATACAAAACATAAGCAGCGCTGATTCTTTCAGTAAATCCTGACTTCATGTTGCTGCTGTCGACTGATGGACTGTGGTGCTTCGGCGGCGGTGGCCTTTGTTACATGAATCTGTTGGACCTCAGGATACAGCCGACGCTCATTGTGAGGGTTCTGTCCAGATTCAGCACCTGCAGTGACCGGTGAAAACATGTCGACCACAGGACGTCTGACCCATAAGGCCGAGCGTTCAACAGCGTCTACGCTTTACTGTTCAGAAGGAAGTCGAAGTCGTTGAAGTGTCTGGACCTGGTGAGACTGAACCCACCTCAAACTCAAAACTCTGAACGCTGTGTCTGGTCCAGATTGTCCACAGTAAAAAAACAAAACAAAACAAAACACCAGATTGGTCAACGGAGGTGGATGTGAACCGAGTGTGTTCGATGAAGAGACTATAATGAAATGACATAAAACGGCACCATGTACAAAAATCTGCAGAAACAAACTGTAGAAGAATCTGAAATGATGTTCTCTGATCCAGACTGAAACTAAACCAGTGTTCTAAACTAACTAGATCAAATTCTACAGAAGTGTGTAAGGTGTTATGTACCACATCTATTTTTTGGCCAAAAGATCTTAATTTTTCCATTTCTCACATGAATATAAGCAGTTTGTAGGGGCTCGTCTGAGATCAGTAACCATTCATTCATATTCTCAACCACTTTGTCCTCGAGAAAGTCAGGGGGGTGCTGAAGCCTATCCCAGCTAACTATGGGTGACAGCGGGGTTCATCCTGGACGTGTCGCCAGTTCATCGCAGAGCTGACATATAGAGACCAGTCACTCTCACAGTCACACCTATGGGCGATTTAGATGAACCAATTAACCTATATTTGTGGTCCGGGGGCTCGTCTGGGATCAGTATCGGATTCTGACTAAACCTTTGAGTCTCATTGTTTAAGGTGCTGGAATTCTGAGCAAGAACAGCTGGAAACATCACCTGATCCAGACCAGAGGTTGAGAGCAGAGACAGAAACTAAAACCAGACTGTGGTTTTTAGGTCCGTCAGCTCCTCAGGTCAGATGGTACTGGATGAAATACTACATTGAACTAAAATGGGTTAAACATGGTGATAATGAACAAAACAGAGTATTTTCTTGACGATGTTTGACCCAGGTGAACCAGATTTGGTGGAAACATGTATCAGGTCCATTGCAGAAAAAAATTATCTTGCAACTGAATCCTGAACCAACAGGAAGTCAGCAATTTTGATTCACATTTGTAGTTTTTGCTCCATTTTTACCATTTCCATGTTTTGTACTTTAATTAAATTGAGAATGAACCTGAGTGACTTCACATTTATTCAGATTAATCAAAATGGTGGCTTCTTATCGATTGGATGTTTTTCAGTAACAGATCAACACAACTACGCGTCTTGTTGTTTAGATATACATTGTTATGTCTAATGTTAATGTTTGTAAAAGGTTAAAGGGTGAAACGTTTTAATGTAAAGTCCAGATGGGAAACGGATGATGAAATTGGATTTTTACTTTGTGTGTTCTGATGTTGTATTTCATTTTTTCAGCATCTGAAGGACAATCATTTTCCTAAAGAGGTGATTTTTAACTTCATTAATGATCAGTTTTTCGCACTGAAATTAAACATGTTTATAAAACCTGGTCTCTTCTTCTTGTTCCATCCCAGTCATGTGGTGAGTGCTGAAACTGAGTCCATCTTAAAGTGATGTTTAACGTGAATAAACCTCAGATTTAGGGGTGTTGTGTTGATTTGGCAGCAGACGAACACTTTAATTTGAGTGACTGCTGACGTGTGAAATGATGCATCCAGACGGTGAATAAACCGTGGACTCCCTGGGACTCTGCTGTGTTCTCATGTTTCTGCTGGAGCTTTAATGACTCCTTTAATGAACCTGGTCATTAAACGTCTCATGTGAATGCGTTGTCATTAACTCACCGCTCGGCAGGGGCTCGGTGGGGGCCTCGGTCTGGAACCACGGCGGCGTCATCAAACCTTCATCCATGATCACAGATTCTCGAACGTCCTGGGAGAAGAGTTTTATTCCGTCTGCGGAAACCAAACAGCCATCAGCATTCAGGTACCTGGGTCTGGATTGATCTGGTTACCATTGAAGAGCAGGCCCTAGGTGGATCTGCAGGTTCTTAAAGGCCCTGGTTTTACTTCAACACCAGGTTGTAGAAGGCAGTGAATGAAGACCAGGTCCGTTCTGGTCTGGTTCATGTCAGCTGAAAACAGAGCTGCAGTTTCTTCCACTGCCGTTATCCATCAGACATAACTGTGTTTGTAATAATACTGAGAAACCGGAGACGGAGCCAGATGCAGCTACATTCACTATACAACCGTCATCTGATCAATAAAAACTCCTCCGTTTGCTCCGAGATTTGATCCACTGTAAAGCAGTTACGGATGATTTAACTTTTTTTTTTGGTTACTGAATTTCCTTCAGGTTCTTGCAGAAGAAAATCAAAGCAAACTGAAGAGTACGATCAAGTTTATTAATGTCTGGGGGAAATTCAGCTGAACTTTAGCTCAAGAAGAAAAAGAACAGAAATAGACGATAAAATCTTCAGTTTAGTGTGTGAGGTTTTATGCACCATGAGTCATCTATTTTTCAGCCAAAAGATCTTAATTTTTACATTTCTCACATGAATAAAGGCAGTATGTGGGGGCTCATCCGGGATCAGTAACCTGTTCTGACCAAACCTTTGAGTCTCATTGTTTTTATTGTTAAAGGGGTTGAAATTTTGAGCAAGAACAGCTGGAAACATCACATAATCCAGACTACAAATTCAGATCAGAAACAGAAACTAAAACCAGACTGTCGTTTTCAGGTCTGTCAGCTCCTCAGGTAATGGTATTGGATCGAACTAGAACAGATTAAATGTGATGATAATTAAAAAGAAAAAAATTATTTCTTGATGATGTTTGGCACCGGTGAACCAGGTGGGTGGAAACACACATCAGGTCCAAATGCACAAAAAATCCTCTTGGAGTTAGGATTTGGGTTTAGTATCAGCGAGGTGTTGAATCTGTCAAAAATAAGGTGGTTCATCTGAACAGGTTTGTCCTGATGAATTAACCTGTTCATATTAACACACACCTTTTCATCCTAATGTGTTGGTTTTTTAGTTTTTTTGTTTGTTTTTTAGTGTATTCCAGCTGCATTTCTCAGAATCATCTTTATTCACCAAGTATGTAAACACATACAAAGATTTCTTTGTTTTTAGAGGTTTCTCTAAAGTAAATTATAAATACAAGATACAATAAAACATGTCAGAAAATTAAAACAAGAAAAAGAAACTTTAAATTAACTATTCACACTATTTACTGTGAAACAGTGACTGTGTGATGAGTCTGTCTTTGTGTCCTCATGTTAAACTAGTGGTTTCCAACCTTTTTTTGCTTGTGACCCCATTTTAACATCACAAATTTCTGGCGACCCCAGACATTCGAAACAGAAACATTTTTCTCTTGTCTTATCGGGGCCAGGCGGGCGGAGAAATCTTTCCATTCTCTGTTCGGTCCAGTTTTCTGACTGCGACTGTGTTCGGGCAGGTTGAAGTGTAGTAACGCACATGGTCACATGATCGGGTAAATCAAGATATGCCCTCTCAGATATTATATTCTCCATTTTATTTGAACTTGATTTTTATCAGGAAAAGTGTGTGGTGTTTTAATTATACTAAAATATCTATTGCATCATTAAAATATATTTTTTTATTAGTAATTTTTTTTTTAAACCAACTACTAGAAATTTCAGGCAACCCCATTTGAATTCCAGGCGACTCCACATGGGGTCCCGACCCCAAGGTTGAAAAACACTGCGTTAAACCCTCCTGGTGTCTTCTGACTGGTGTGACTGATCTTTGTTGTGAACCTGAACTCTCTCTTTTTGCTGTTTTTCTGTTCCACTCTGCTGCTGCTGCTTAACTTGTTTTCTAAGTGAATCAAGTTACCGCAGGAACATTTTCCTCCCACAATGCCTCTGTGCCAAAGTGTGTTTATAAAAAGACTCAGACCCTGACACCCCCCAGTACTCTGATAGTTCCAACCCACTGACAGGACGCTGCTCCTGGTTTGGTTCTACAGTCGGACTCACCGGTCCAGATGGACTTCCTGTCTCCTCAGACGCTGATCGCCGCTGTGTCACGTCCACTGTGAGCATGTCAGAACACCACATGAAACCTGTTATTGTGTCAGTCGTCCTGGTCTGGGTGCAGCCGCCACCCAAAGAACCACAGCTGCTGAAGGGGTGGGGCTTATGGTGAAGGGAGTGCCCCCCCGGTGTGGAGTCGTCTGTCAGTGGTCTGAATCTGAAACCACCATGTCGACATGGACCACGAACCCAGGTCAGGAAAGACTGAAACCAGACCCACAACAGCAGATCAAGAAAACACAGAACCCAAGAACAGATTTAACACAAGAACAGATTCAACACATGAACAGACATTAAAATTATTAAAATAACAAAATAATGAACTAAAACCGTGATTTGGCCCAAAAACTGCATAAGGAAAAGTCTAAGATGGGCTGAGGACCAACAGTTGGACAGCAAATGTGTGAGAAAAAGGCTGGAATAAATCATCCATCCATCCATCCATCCATCCATCCATCCATCCATCCATCCATCCATCCATCCATCCATCCATCCA
>JAPQRP010000016.1:35064045-35075984 GCA_037367295.1 Apogon hyalosoma | reverse complement strand
CCCCCCATCCATCCATCATCCACCCCCTGATCCCCTGATGGACCACCTGAAACCTGATCATGGTCCGTCCTGACCCTGGACGTTGGACCCGGTCCACGTGGTGCTGAGCTCCAGAGGATGACCGACGGAGTGGATTTTCCGCCGTTGCCATGGTGACGTGTATGATCCGGCTGCTGCTGTGCTCTTATTCTCTCTCAGCGTGGCTCAGGTTTCCTGCAGGAGGAAAAACACAGCGATGAGACAAAGACGGAGCTGCAGCCGTGACTCAGCGGATCTGGAGTTTACACTAAGAACTGGAAACATTAACCTCATTTATGTAGATCCAGGTTGGTTTGGGTTTCAGTTCATCTATGGATTTATTTGGATCTGAAGGAAGGGGGGATTTCATTCATTCTAGTCTCATTTCTTTTTCAGGTTTTACAACATAAGGTTTAATTTTGGAATTTAATATTAAAAGAAAATCAAAATAGGCTGAATTTATCTGCAGTTAATTGGTGTTTTTATTGAGTTTTCACTTTATTTTCATTAACTATTACCACTCAACATGTTTTAAACACACTAATGCTCATAAAATACATGAATAAATATCAAGATGAGAGAGAAACAATATCTCATATAATATTCTCTGTACGCCCTGTGCATCTAGTGCATTAATGATTACAGTTGCTGAATCTTTGAGGAACTGACTGCATTTATTCACTGTGTTAAATGAACTCTTTACTGACTAACCTGTGATGGATCCACATCTGCATCAAACTAGTATTTAATATTTGAAGATAATAGTTAAATAATGTTCATTAAATCCATATGTTGGTTCAGTTTCATTTTCCTCCACATTATAAAACAAACCACAGGTCTTTATTATCCATGTATTAAAACAGGTGTGTGTTTTACCATCTGCTGTGTTTGAATATTCAGGAGGTCAGACTCACTGACACACAATCAGAATATTTTAGTGCTTTATGGGTCTGAACAGTTTCAGTGTTTCGTTACAGAGGAAAGTGAAATATTCAGTGAAGCTCTGTGTGTTTTCCCCGCAGCCTTTCACCGAACAAACCCATAAATCAATGCGCTCACAGGTCGACGGTGCGGCTGTAACACTGGTAAAGGGCAGATGAGGCGTTCAGAGTCCAGTCCACAGACAGTGGCGGACATTCTGAATGAACAGATGCTTTGTGCTGATGAATTATGGAGACGAGGACGTCGCTCGGTGAACGGATGGATGAAGACCAGTCAAAACTTCTATCGTCACAGTGACACGATGGGACACCGTTAACCCTCTGGGTCCTGAACCGGGTTTAAGGCCACATATTAACCAGTACTTAACTGATTTTAACTGTCAAACAATCAAGACTGATCAAACTCCTGCCCTTCCACGACTCATTCATTATGATTTTAACCCTTGAAGACCTAGACACATCTGTGGTGACTTCGCATTGTTTCTCCATATTTAACTGTTCTTCAGGGATTTATCACCATTTATTATAATATTATCCTCTGAATTTGATCTTTTTCAGTGTAAATCCTGTATTTTCTATATTTAATTCACTGATCATGTAGATGTTCATTGAAGCTCAGAGTAAATTCAAAGTTTATTATATCAGAGAAATAGAGAAAACTGAAGAAAAAGTAACTTTTAAAAGTTTTAAACCTCAATCAATCAGGTTTTGACATACATTTGTTGCCAGTTGAGTTGAAGTTGAACTTATACTGTTTACGTGATCAATAATAATCAGATACTGATCAGAGTATTAGTGTGGATGTAAACAGGTCAGTGTACATCTGTAGACCTGCATCTGAAAACACATTAACTTAAATATATAAATGATGGGGCCTAAGACGGTCCCCTGAGGGATCCCATCATCGATTTAATGAAACACAGATTTATAATCAATAATATTCTGATAACTCCATAAATCAGATACTGATCAGAGTACTAATGTGGATGTAAACAGGGTAACTGATGCAATTTCTTAAAGGAGGGATATTTAGCTTTTTTTAATGGAATTCTTCATTTTCAAACATGTCCCTGTGGTCTACATAAACTGTAAATGCTCTGCTTGGGTCTGAATTCTTCATTCATTCAACTCCACAGGTCCATCTTCAACACTGTCTCATTGTGTCTCATAGTGTTTTTATCTTAGTATTATTTTTTGTCTTTTATTATGTTTTATTGTCTTTATTTTATTGTACTGAACTTTGGAAACCTCTGTGGTTGTTTAAATTTGTGCTTTATAAATAAATATGGATTGGACTATTTAAGAGTAATGACACCAGAAAGGTGCTTTGGAGCGCTGGCCCTTTAAATGCACATTAGCCACTTCAGGCCCCGCCCCCTCCAGGTTGTTAACTGTGCTGCTCTGTCCCGTTCAACCAACAACTGAACATTTTAGGTGATGGGCTCTAAATTTGGACATATTTTCAGTTTTTACTCCAACCTCTGCTGCTGATTAACAATTATGTCAAACTGGAGAAATGTTGGTCAGAAGTCTTGACCTTATATGTGCAAATGTCATGACGTAACTAGTTCTAGACGTAACAAATTAAGAAGGAATTAAAACGGGTTGTAGAAGTACACTGGATTTTTGCCCAAATGAATATAAAGATATCTTTGCAGCACCTGGAGGGTTCAGATTCAAACTGTATGAACTGTTGGGGTCCATGAACCACAGACTAATAAAAGTGGGTTTAGATCAGTATGAGCCCGTTAACAGTAATGAGCAGTGGTGGAGAATCCCAGCTCCATAAAGTCAAAGTCCTGCCATGTATTTGTTCCATCCATTCACTGAAATGATGAGCACAGCTCCTCATCCAGGTAGATGGGTCATCAGTAGAACACCTGTGAACAGGTAGAACCGACACATGGCAGGACTTTGACTTCACAGAGCTGGGGTTCTCCACCACTGCTAACAGGTCTAATTATGACATACAGAGGTTTTCGAGTAAACATCTTCATCCGAGTCCTAAAACTGTGGTAAATATGTGCCTGAACCCACCCTTTACTGCAGGACCGGTCTGATGCAGATCGTGTGATTCCTCTAAACTCCGGGGTTTCCTTTGGTTCTTGTGTTCTGTGCAATGTGGAGTCCAGTTCTGTTCCGTTCTGTGACTCTCAGCTCAGCCAATCAGAACAAGCGCCATCGCCGCCGCCGATCGTCATAGCGATTAGAGGGTTATCTGACGTCTCCTCTCAGGCCGACGCTCACGTTCAGCTGATAAGAACCGTCGCTGTAATTAATAAATACCTGCAGTGAATTCATTCCGGGGCCTTTTCACCTCCTGCTCGGTCTCTGAGGCCCGGCCTTTATCTGCGTCGACCGTCCAGCGGCGCGCGGATCACTTCAGATGGGACGCAGTGAAATTATTCGCCTTTATTCCACCTCTGAAGGTCGGTCCTCCTCTTCCTCCTGCAGCAGAACTCTCTGAAGAGCCTCCATCTACATTTCACACACTTCAAACATTTGGAATAGTGTTTGACATTGTGAGCGGGTCCGCCGAGGCCGACGTCAGCGATCTGGACCCGTTTGTGTAATGAAGCCCACGTCCTGCCTCGGGCCAAACTTTTAATTCAGCGGCAGCGCTCAGCGGGATGTCTTCATCTCCAGACTCGGCATGTTTGACCTCATAAAGCTGCACACATGAAGGCTCTATCCACCAGTCTGAAGTGGATGTGTTCACTGTGGGAGGTTAATCCTGACCAATACTCTGAATTATGGAGATCCACATCAGCTCAATACATAAAGAAATAATCCAATTACCTCCAGAGTCAGAATCCTCCTCCATCCCACTGAATAACACACAATAACGAACAAGAGCAGAACTAACACTGGAATAAAGGTTCCACCCGTCGGACTTGGATGCAGGTCCTCATTAGTCCAGAGGTTCGTTTTCATCTCATTACGTCGATTTAGTTTCGTTACATCTTCTTTGTGTTTTTAGTTTTGTTGCATCATTGACCCTTTTTCATCTTTGTGTGTGATATTCTCTGATGGATTCACCGAGGGACGCCATCTTTTCACTGTCTTTATTTCATCATTTACGTTGATGTTGTGAAGACGCACAGTGACGCAAAATAAAAATAATGCACAATTTACCTCCAGTGCGTTGAATCTAAAGCTTGTTTGAAGATGCGAGGAGCAGCGAGTACAGATATGTGTTCAGATGCATGATTTGTACACAGTCTGATTCATCTTCATCCTATTATTGACTTAAAAAAACAGCAGGATTTACATATTCAAACAGTTTTAACTCTGTTCGTACCAACACTTACAATCCCACCGCAGTCAGACATATCAACCAGAGTTTTAGCATGAAAATGGATTTAGTTCAATGTCAATGCATGTTCCACTGGAACCGACCAAACCAAACCAGTCTGAAGCCAACCAAACCAGTCTATTCCACACCAAACCAGTCTAAACCAGACCAAACCTGTCTATTCCACACCAAACCAGTCTAAACCAGACCAAACCTGTCTATTCCACACCAAACCAGTCTAAACCAGACCAAACCTGTTTATTCCACACCAAACCAGTCTAAACCAGATCAAACTGATCTAATCTAGACCAAACCAGTCTAATCCAGACCAAACTGGCCTAATCCAGACCAAACCAGTCTAAACCCAACAAAACCAGTTTAAACAAGATTAAACCAGCCTTATCCAGACCAAACCAGTCTAATCCAGACCACTGGGGGTTTATAGATCTGATCCAATCCCCAACTATCCCTGGGTTTACTTTACCCATCTACAACATAACAGGAAGTGACATCATTTAACCGGGACATGTCGTTTTTTTGGTAGATCAAGTCCTTTTGTGTTGTAGTACCACTTTTTGATGGACCCTTTAATTTAGTTTGTTAGTTTATATAAATGAGTGGATCTCAAAAATTCACTTATGTGGACAGTAAAATAAATTTAATGTGGTTTGAAAGGATTTTGTGCATATTTTTTATATTAATAATTTTGAGGGATACAGTGTTTTATTGCACTTTTTTGTATCAGTTTATTCAGTTATTACATACATATTATTAAGTTTTGGAATATAAGGGCTTTATAATTGTAATTATTTATTAGAATGTTCCATAAAATGTGCCTACAGCTGTAATAATGTCCAGATCTGATCTGGTTCTAGGGGTCATAAAAGGTTAAAATGGTCTTTGTTTCTTCCTCCATTTGACAGTTTCAGTTTCTATATTCTCTCTGTTGTTTTCTTCTGGTCTTTTTATTCTTTCATTTTAAACTCATCCAGGTTCTGTTCTGGTTCTGTATTTCATTCATTTGACCGTTACGATCCTCACAGATATGTTTCCTGACTTTATTAATGCGTGGTCTTTATCCGTCCTTGGGTTTCTGTTGTGTCTTCTTTCCAAGGACTGTGGTTAAATATTTATCTGTACTTGTTGATGGGTTTGTGCTTCGAGGCCGAGGCACGTAAATGATGTTTTGATGTGTTGAAAACGGTCTCCTCCAGTGGGTAATAGTTGAAGACATTCACTTAGTATTTGGTTGTGATTGGCCTCATTATCGCTTCACTCTTACGATGCTTGAATGTGCGTCTGTGCTGCCGTGATAAACCTTAATATTCATCCGTCCAAATTCTCTCCCACTTCTAGACCAAGTTGTTTTTCACTGCAATTTACATCTGGCGTCTTCGTTTTTCTTCCATTACGACATTCCATGCTTTTATCACCTGGTTTTTTTCCTCTGCTCTTCAGATTTTTCATCCACATAAATGCAGTTTATGCTCTATAAAAACTTCTTCAGAGTGAAAACGTTTAGTCATTTTATAGACGGACGGTGGTTGGAACATGGTGTTGTCAGTTGATTTGATGGTTTTTCATATTTGATGTGTTTGTCAAGGCCTTGACCTGATCGAGACCATGAACATGATTTATCCTCCACATGAAAGTACAGGTTCATTCTGTCGCTGCTGGTTCACGGTAATTTAGTGCAGGTTGGACATGTTATTTTTAGTTTTATTAGAAGATGAAGAGTCAGGCCTGGATCCACAAAGACCTGCACATCCCCCTGCTTCAGCCCCATTTTATGCATCTATTCAAGCTTCTGCACTAACGATTTATTGATTAGTGTAAACTTGCCCAAAAAGTTTTGCATTTGACTGTGATTTGAGCTTAGTTTGGGTCAAAGTTTCAAGTGTTAAATCATTAGATTTGATGTCTTTACTGACCAGACACATGAACCAACAATCGTACTTCTATTATATTTCATGTCTGTCTACATCATAATACTGGAAGGTCTCAGAGCATCTGTGTGTGTGTGTATCTGCACAGTTCTGAGAAATTGATACATTTTTGACTGGCCAGTTTGCCACCTACAGTTGAGGAATAGTCCCATCTCCACATTGAATATCTCTGTGCTGCCCCTGTTGAGAAACACTAGTTTACATCCACACTAATAATCTGATCAGTATCAGATTATTATCGTGGTTCTATGGGTCATCCAGGTATAAATGGGTCAGTTAAGTTTGGTTCTGGTGGAATAAAGGCCACGAAAGGTGGACTGAAGTATTTACTCTGAGTATAAAAGCAAAGTGAGCGATATTTGTGTGATTTTGCTGCAGATGTGGTTGAGGTTTGACATCGTCTCATTCTGTAAAAACACTTCTGTGATTCCTCACCTGAGAATGAGTCCATCAAACTTTCATGTTTCCGTCCAGTGTGAGGAATGAACACCATGAATAATGTACAGACGGAGAATAGAAGATGAGCAGAGATCCACCAGTTCACACCATCTGGAGTCACACAAGCTCCGCCTCCTTCCCCAAACCAAGGACATGGCAGACTCCGCCCCCTTCATCTGGGTTAAGGTGATGATTCTGAACCCATTGAGAACAACAGGAGGAGGAGGTTGTGTACATCACAGTTTGGTTCTGTTGTGTTCCTCTGGCTCGGCTTCTGTTGTTAAAGATGGTTTCTCTGTCTTTCTTTTTTCAGATGCTGGAATAATGAAAGCGAAGCCTCCAGACTTTGATCTTCTGGGCTTTTGTTCCTCTGCTTCTCTTGAGTTCCTCTGGTTCTGGTTCTGTTGTTAAAGGTGGTTTCTGTGTTTTGTTTTGTTTTTTCAGACGCTAGAGTCGAAAGTGAAGCCTCCAGACTTTGATCTTTTAGGTTTTGGTTCCTCTGGTTCTGTTGTAGTTCTGCTGTGTTCCTCTGGTTCTGCTGGGTTTTTCTAGTTCTAGTTCTGTTGTGGTTTCTGTGGTTGTCTCAGAGTCAATGAAAGCGAAGCCCCCAGACTTTGATCTTCCAGGTTTCTGTAACGTTAAACTGCACTAATGGATTCACTTGATGAAATCTGCAGATAATGAAAATATGGACAAAAGATACTGAATTTTTTATGAGCGGAAGATAAAGAAGGAAAAATTGCAGATAACACAAAACAGAAAGTGCTGAAATCTGAGTCCCAGTCAATAATTGAGTGTTTATTGTTGTTTGATAATGGATTTTCCTCATATTTCCCCTGGAACATTTTCTGCTGGTTTTGCTGCGGTGGATTCTTTTCCATTCCAGACACGGACTCACAGGTTGGGTTTTCTTTTTTTTTCGGGTATAAATCTGTTCATGAACAGACTCTGCTGGTCCCTAAACTCATAGCTCATCATCTGCAAACCTGAGCATATTATGTGCACCTTTATCTGATTACACTTCACTTTAAAACCTGCCCAAATGTTTCCTTTTGGCTGTTTCTGTGGTTCTGTGCAATAGAAGGAGGTTCTAATGAGGCAGATGTGGAACTGTCGCTGTGTCCTCTGAGGATCCTCTGGACGCTGGAAAAACCACCATCTGAATATTAATGCTTTGTCTGGGAAGAAAGAAAAAGGCTTAAAAAGTCAGACAAATCCAACCTAAGTGTCTTTAATGTCATTGTATAAAATCACAAAACAGACAAATGTTTTCAGCCAAATGAAAAATGTCACAGAACCTGAGTGTTTTTATTCCTCTTTAGTCGTGAAAAAAAAAAAAAGACAATTTAATTTTTTTCTATGAACCTATTTTACATCTAGTTCCATAAATATCCATTCAGCTGGACACCATGAGTTTAACTTTAGAATGAAATAATTATGTATTTAACAAACCAATATCAGAAAATGATCAACTCAATTCAATTTCATTTATAAAACACTTTAAAAACGACAAACGTACTGTACACACACACACACACAAAAATAAAACACACAAAAGTTTTAATAAAAATAATAAACTCAGTGAAAACTATGAAGTAAAAACATTTTTAATTCTATTAATCTGACGTTTCCTCACATTTTAACATATTCTAATACTAGTTGTTACTCACTTTATGGAGATAATATGAAAAAAAAAAAAAAAAACTGAATAAAAATACCAACTGTCAATTCCAGTAAAACATGTCGGTGCAGCTCAGGTTCGTCCAGAACAGTAAAGTTACAGTAATGGTATGAATTACAGTGTAAATACAGCCACTGATGCATGGCGTCCAATTTAGTCAACATGGGATTAAATGTAAATTTCTTCCAATATAAAATAAATCTGTGTAATTTTAATCAATGATATTAATCCTTAGATGTTACTTGATGCTTCCATATTCTTTCTACCCTCACGGGTGTCCTGATGTAGAGGGATTTACAAGATATTCCTGGGATGTTCAACATTTCTGATTTCCTGTCGGCCATCTTGGTTATGAGTTAAAAAACACACACACACAAAAAAAAAGCACTTCCGTGACTGGCCAATAGGTGTCAGTGTATGGGATGATGCACAAGTGTCCACTATTTTGGCTGATCTAGAACTAAAACAACCAAACTCATGAATATACAAGAGAACAGCAGTAGAATAGATGAACACTGGAGTCAACACTAGGAAGGAAAGGGTTAACAATAGCTGCAGGTGGTGATGGTCGGGTCAGTCAGGGTTTTATTCAACAGTAAAACAACTGGAATGGAGAAAATCCAAACTAAATCTATATTTTCAATGGTTCAGCTTTTTATGACAAAAAAATTAAACCATTTATAACATGTGGACAATGTAAAAAGTCAGAACCAAACACACTAGTACTTGTTTGTGATGTTTGTTTAGTTTCTTTGTGTTTTCACATCAACAACGAGGAGATTCAACTAATTCTAAATAATTACTGACATTTTTATCGTTAGAACATTGAATGTGAGTTTTTTCTCGAATCTGATGGAAAAAGCATAAAAAATCAGTGACTATCAATATTAATAATAATAATAATATGGAAACATATTATTGAAGTCATTTACTTTATTAGTATAGTTGACATCTGATGTGTATGGTTCAGGCTGAAGTAGTTTTAAAAGCCTGACTCATTCAAAGTGTGATAAGTATGCGATAAGAAGCTAATATTTTTTGGATGTTGTTGGACCTCCTGAGGCTTAAACAAGTTGTGGTTTTTCTGTATTTGTGTCGTGTACTTATTCACCTCCTGTTGTGTGTACATCATGTACCAGTAATGTGTTGATTTTCCAGCTGAATGTGTTGCTTTAGGCCGTTGGTTTAAACCAGGTCAAACAGGACCGTGGCTGTTTCACTCTGGAGCTAAAACCAAACTAAATACCAGGCTTTTTTTTACACAATAACCTTCTGAGTCGACTCCTATAGAATAAAACCCATGACAGGACAAAACAGAGCTGCGATATTTACCACGAAGCTGCTCCACGTCTGGGAACGTGTCCAGCCACCGACAAAACAAACAATCAAATGAGGATTTCACAGCTCGGTGTGTTTATTTCAGCTGTTTTTATTGATGAAGTCAAGGTCAAAGCGGGCCTTTCAGTACCTCAGACAGTGCTCATGGAGCTGTTCATTCCACCGTAGTTCTGAACTTCTGCTTTGATGACCTCATGAATCCACTTAAATATAATTTAATATAAGACGAAGTCATAAGATCAATGTTGTAGAAGATGACAGTGTTTCCATATTCACTACGGAGCCTCTGAACATCCAAATGGGTCATATCTGATTCAAGATTCAAGAAGTTTATTGTCATATACACAACAGTACTGAGCAATGAAAGTCTTACTTTGCATGTTCCCTTCACACAACTAACACAATCAATTAAATTCAATTAAAAGGAAATAAACCGTACAATTGAAACAATTTAAACTAAAGTAAAAGGAAAAATAGGAAATAAACTACACTAAGTGAGGAAAAATAAATAAGTAAAATAAAATAAAGTATGCACAAAAAAAGATTGATTGCGTAAGATATAAAATACTGTCACAGTAATAAGACATTGACCATGAAAAGATGACAAACTGTATTTTACACCAATTATTTACTTTGATAGATAGGATTAGTGGATAACAGGAATGAAAGGTCTTATATTAGTAGATAGTTTTAGTTTCCAGTGGCTGTTTGGGTCTTTGAGGGTTAATTTTCCATTGGTTCCATTGGTAGTGAGCCTTTCAGCACCGAGGACAGCGCTCATGGAGCTGTCCATTCCACTGTGGTGCTGAACTTCTGCTACGATGACCCCATGAATCCACTCCGATATGATGTAATATAATAAGATGAAGTCATGAGATCAAATAGAGCTGCAATATTTAACAAAACACATCAGATCTAGGAAAGAGTCCAAACAGCAGCAGAATAAACCTTTAAATGATGAGTCTCCTGCACAATAGACTGTTTTACTCCTACCGTCCCCTCCTCTGCATCTACCAATAGAATCAAAAATACCTTCACCCTCATCATCAAACACATTCACCTGCATTTATCATATGAATATGACAAATGCACCCGTGAAGATCAGAAATCCGTTGCATTTAACTTTTTTTCCTTGTATAATTTCTCTGTGGTATTAGTATGTAGAATAAATCTGTTTGTCACGGGTTTGTACTGACTGTATTTTTATCCCACCCTCCCACATGTGGGTTTATGTCCTCTGGCCTGGACTTAACCTGTTAAGCCTTAAGACTCAGGGAGGTTTAGCTCATTTCAACAGAAAGAACCAAAATAAAACAAGAATAGTTTCACTGTTCTCAGGTCAACGTGGACAGAATCTGTGAACAGAACAGAACTCAAACTATATAAATATACAGTAAAAGACTCAGTGACTGTTCACATGTCTGAGTAAACTGTGATAAATGACAAGAGAAGGACTGGACTTTACTATTTTAACCCGTAAAGATCCAGAGCTACCGCTGTGTAGGTTTAGTATTTATTTATTTGCACATCACAAACAAGAAAAAAAAATCATGCAAGTAACACCACTGTGCAGGAGAAGATAGAAGCCGAAAAAAGGCTTATATAAATACCTCCCCAGAAATAAACAATACACAGAAAGAATAAAAAAAGAATAAAA
This sequence comes from Apogon hyalosoma, assembly GCA_037367295.1. Lineage (NCBI taxonomy): Eukaryota > Metazoa > Chordata > Actinopteri > Kurtiformes > Apogonidae > Apogon > Apogon hyalosoma. The sequence goes on along the minus strand of JAPQRP010000016.1, from coordinate 35,064,670 downwards.
ATGCGATATGACTGAAATAATAATTAAAAGTTAAAAAAAATACAAATACAAATCAAATGATATAAAGCCTTACATTTTTAAAATAAATAAATAAATAAATAAATAAGAGTCCTAGAGTAAATGTTTCTCTGTATTTAATATTTCTTCAAAGGATTCATCACTATTTATTATAATATTATCCTCTGTATTTTACATTTTTTAGAGAAAATCATGTATTTTTCTATATTTAATTCATTGATCATGTAGATGTTCATTAAAGCTCAGATTAAAGTTGAGGGTTATTGTATCAGAAACAGAGAAGTGTGAAGAAAAAGGGATTTTTTTTTTTCCAGCAAAGATATCGATAACTGAACATAAACCCAGTGTGTCCCTCCACTGTCAATGGATCTGTTTACATGACCATTAAAGTCAGGTAACTGTGAGTAATCAGGTCATTACAATAATTAGATCTGATGCGTTTACATGCCCTTAAGAAATGCAATAAACGATAAACCCTGGTTTAGACGTTTCAGACCATTGTTGAATTTATTTCAATGTTCATACGTATATAGTGACGTAGAATCCAACTTCCTGTTATTGTCTTCTACGTCACTTCAGTTTTCTGTGATTTAATAGTTTTTCCACA
>JAPQRP010000016.1:35039922-35053836 GCA_037367295.1 Apogon hyalosoma | reverse complement strand
AGAAACAGGAAGAAGAAACAGAAGTAGAAATAGGAAGAAGAAACAGGAAGAAGAAACAGAAGTAGAAATAGGAAGAAGAAACAGGAAGAAGAAACAGAAGTAGAAATAGAAAGAAGAAACAGGAAGAAGAAACAGAAGTAGAAATAGGAAGCAGAAACAGGAAATAGAAATCGGGAAGAAAAACAAGAAGAAACAGAAAGTAGAAACAAAAGGCAGAAATAGGAAGTAGAAACAGGAAGTAGACGTCAAGGGACAATTTGAGTCTCCGGACGATGCGAGTCCCGCATGCATAGATGTCGTCCAGAGACTCAACTCGTCCCTTGACAGAAGAAACAGGAAGTAGAAACAACAAGAAGAAACAGGAAGTAGAAGCAGGAAGTAGAAACAGGAAGAAGAAACAGGAAGTAGAAGCAGGAAGTAGAAGCAGGAAGAAGAACCCTCCCCATCTCCCAGTGGCGGTAGGCGGTACTACACCTCCCGGTTCAGCCTCCAACTCTGTTGCCATGTTGCATTTATTGACTGTGTCATGAGTTGTTGCTGATGAAGAGGAGGAGGAGGAGGAGGAGTCCTGGTTTAATGAGGGTTTTGGTGGTTTGAGGGGCGGGGTCACAGCGTCAGTCTCTGATTAAGACGCTGCTGGGAAAAGCATTAAAACGAGGCCAGTGGAAACGACCTTACTCATCATAAAAGGCTGCAGCCTCTTCATTTCCAGGCCGTGGGAGGAGACACAAATGGATTATTACTGCTTCTCCTTCTAATCGGCCTCTTTTTTCTCCTTTACAGCCCACCTCACAGGAGACCGTTACCTTCAACATTATCATTTTACTCATTAATCACAACCTGAATGAAACTCTTAAGTAAATCAGGCCTCATTTGTCGAACACAAAGCCTCACAATAGCAGAGGGAACGAGCTGATTTATGCTAATTGACAACATCATTTGCATTTCAAAGCCAAGGTTTGCCGGTTTTTCCACTGAGGTGTTTCTCCGGTGAATAAAACTGAACCTGTGGTTAAATGAAGCTCGTTAGTTTTACTTTAACAAACCAAACTAATTGAACGCCGGTCACTTTGTGAGTTTATAAAAGGAAACGACGTCGCTGGGAGAATCCGCTGCATCACAGATGGTTTTGAGTCATTACACAGCAGGTAGAAACAAGGAGAACTCTGGGAAAAACACTCAATTATACACAATCATCTACACACACAAGCACAACTGGAGGCTTTACTGGGTTCAGCCTGGGTTTGCGTCTGCATAGAACAGGGGTGTCAAACTCATTTGAGTTCAGGGGCCACATACAGTCTAAGGACGTTTTCACACGGACCCCAAAGTCCGCTTAATTTTGTCCATGTGAATGCAACCGTTCCACGCTCGAGTACCGTACCCGAGTCCAGTTGAGAAGGTGGTCCTGGCTACGGACTGCCCGAACTCCAGCACGGTACCATGTCGTGTGAATGCGATCCCTGCCCGAGACCGGAAGTGACCTAATCACCCCTCCGACAATGGAAGTGGGTCAGTCACCACGAGGCCATAGACGCTCCTGTTGTCTCCTGAAAAAGCCTCGGATCCACGCGGCACGGGCTCGCCTTAACGACCGAACCGCTCGGTGAAATATCAGGGACAACAAAGGTCGCTCTTCTTCACTTTTCCTCAAACAAGCTAACAGATAGAAAAGTATTAGTGAAAAAGTAAAATTACATGATGAAAATGTTTGCATCTACAAACTATCTTTAAAAAAAATTGGAATATCATGAATAACCTTGTACAACCTCAAAACTCTTGAGAAAAATAGATGCAATTTAACAATATTAGGCCTTTCACTAAAACAAAGAGGAACATTTTGGAGTTATCATTATTCGTAGGTTATTATGGTAATTTTTTAGTAGTCCAACCCACTTGAGACAAATGTAGGGCTTTATTTGGCCCCTAAACTAAAATGATTGATTCTTAATATCTTCAGTGTAATTTATGCATTTCACAAATTCATCCCGGCCGGATCGGACCCTTTGGTGGGCTGGTTTTGGCCCCAGGGCCACATGTTTGACACCCCTGGTATAGAACCAAAAATTACACCATAAATCAGAGAAATCCAAACTGTTATTGACCACATTCATGTTTAACTTTGAACACCAAATATTTAACTGAAAACAACACAAAACCTTAACCCACTGGTTTCCAACCTTTTTTGGCTCTGATCCCATTTTAACATCACAAATTTGTGGCGACTCCAAACATTCGAAACTGAGACTTTTTTTTTGCTCAAATTAATTTGTTTTTGATCGTGTAATAGTTTGCTATACTATGCTGCAAATAAACATTCATTTTAGATGACATTTAGTCTATATAATGTATATTATTATGGACGGAGGCAGTAAAGCCAGGTGTAGATTGTTTCTCTCTCAACTCACCATATTTTATTAGTAAGTTTTTTGTTTGTTTGTTTGTTTGTTTTATCAATTACTAGAAATTTCAGGCGACCCAATTTGAATTCCAGGTGACCCCTCGTGGGGTCCCGACCCCAAGGTTGAAAAACACTGCTGTAACCCTTTAACCCCTGGGACACTATTCAGGTAAACGTTCTCCTGTGATTTGGCGTCTGTTTCCATGTCATTAAAAGCTGCTGTGAACAGTGTTGCCAACTCCGCAATAAGGAAAGTAGCTACTGGCTGTTCTGAAAGCAGCTGATTGATGCTTATGGGGCTTATATTGCAAACAAGGAGGCACCTCCCCTCATACAAAGAAGAGGAGGGAAGATCTCCTCTCATCCTTCTCCCCCTCAAAAACAAATTTGTGAGCAGGGGGGTGGGAAGAGAGAGAGAGTTAACTGTAAGTACGGTGACATACTTTTGTTCATAAGACTGAGACTTATTCATTATTTTGAACATTATTTTTGTCATTTTTGTTCATTTTATTAATTATTTTAGTATGTTTTTTTTTTTCCTTCCTTTTCGTGTCTGACCTGATCTGTTTCATCCTGGTTTTTTTTGTTGTTGTTTGTTTTTTTTGTTTTTTTACCTTAAACTGAATAAAATAAAGCTGAACTTTGTGTTTTTTCCTCCACGTCCACAAATCAGACTGAAAACGAACCGGTGTCGTCCTGGTTTCAGGCTGAAATACGAGGTTTGTTGAGTAAAATGCCGCGGTGGGACGTCGATGACACCGTCTCCACCTGAAGTGAGGCCTGATGGGAGCTTGACTTGTGCTTTAAATCCTCCATGTGCTGCTCTCTAAACTCTTTTATGTACATCTTGTAAATGGGCGAGCGTGGCGGCGTCACGTTCCCTCGGCGGTTAATTTACCGACCCCTAAAAACTCCAGCGTCACCATGTTTACGTGGGGCCTTTTTTTAGCCGGGCCTCACATTAATTTCAGATCTTAATAGATCCCTGGGAGACGCCGAAGCCGAGGAGGTAAATGACTTTCCTTTTGATGGTTAGCGGAGCGGCGTGGAGGCGGCGAGGAGCGCTTTTGTTTTGTCGAAGCCAAATGAGCTCAGCCAAATACAGGCGGTAAAAAAGAAAACACATCAGGTCTGGAGGGAAAATTAACGTCACTTCTGTGTTTATAATAAGCCCCAATATAGAAAAGTTATTATGTGCATTCGCTGCTCATTATTCCATGAAATGTGAGTCGAGTTCAGCCCAGATTCAGTCTCTGGACGTTGAAACTCCTGAAGCAGAAACAAAAGGGAAAACATCTGCACCTGAATGCATCATTCAGTCACGATGAACCTAAACGCAACACACGACTCATAGAACACGACGACGGAGGGTGGTGGAGACCAAAGCGGAGCTCGGAGGAGAGAGTCGATATCTAAAAATGACGATCTGGATTAAACTAAACTCTGGTCCCATAACGCACCTGTCTGCTCAGAAATAAAAGTCAGAGCTGACTACCAGGAATTAGACCGGACCGCTGTGTTTCATGGATCAGTTTAATGTTGAAACGGATACTGATATAAAAATACAAAATACTGACAGAACACACCACACTGAATGTAAAATGTAGCTTTCATGTACTTTTTTTCATTTTTCTTTCTACATTTTTAATAATAATAATGGGTTAGATTTCTATAGTGCTTTTCAAGGCACCCAAAGCACTTTACATTATTGATCCATTATTCATTCGCTCTGCGGTGGCGCTAAACTACATCTGTATCTACATCTGCCCTGGGACAGACAGATGAAACGGCCCCTCCCACCACCAAACATTCATATGCATTCACATACTGTATGTGAGGGACACTGGAGGTAAGGAGGGAGAAGAACGGCACATGACGAGGACAGAGCGGGATTCGAACCTCCAACCCCTCCCAATAGCTCCATTATTGGACGACCCACTCTACCTCCTGAGCCACGCCTACACCGGTATCTGTACTTTCTACTCTATGTTTTCCAAGGCTTTGGTTTTAATGCATTTGAGGTGAATTTGTCTGGTTTCAACCCGACGTTAGGATAATAACTGATGTAAAACATGGTCCAGGTCCAGGTTTCTGGAGGTTCGTGGTTGGATCGGGTCAGATCATGCGGTCCTTTAAACAGGATGGTGAATTACCAAAAAATGTGGATTTCTTCTTAAATAATGTTAAATATTTACATTTTCCCATAAATTTGAGACAGACTGAAGCAGATACATTTTCCAATAAATACACATATTAACCCTTTAAACACCAGTCACTATATTGCAACAAGTGACGTAACTGAATGAAACAGACAGCTTTTTGAAATGTTGATATCTAAACTGAATATTTAAATAAAAATAAAATAAAACTCCTAAAAGCTTAACCCTTCCTGACTGTTTTTATGTCGACTTCCAAGTGGATTTTTCTTTACCTTTAACCTTTACTTAGTGATTTATCACCATTTATTCTAATATTATTCTGTGTATTTTGCATTTTTCAGTGTAAATCTGATTTAATTCACTGATCATGTAGATGTTCATTAAAGCTCAGAGTAAATTCAAAGGTTATTATGTCAAATAATATATATCATAAACTGAACATAAAAACAGACATCTACAACCTTTTTTTTAAATTCATTTTGTTAGTTATTTTGTGTATTTTTTTTTTTTTACATTTTGCTCATTTTATGATTTTTCTTCAGTGTTGTCCAGTTTGTGGTTTATTTTGTGAATGCTACTTATTTTGTTCACTTATTATTATTTTTTATTTATTTTATTGATGACTTTGGCTGTTTATGTTCATTTTGCTGCTTATTTAAAAACCAAAAAAATTAACTTCATTTTAGTCTTTTTTTTTTTTTTGCTTATTTTTTCATGTTATTTGTTGTTTTGCAAGTTTTTTTAAATTAATTTTTGTTCATTTTATTCATTATTTAATGTAAAAGTCATTGATACAACTCCATGGGTTTTACTGGTGAATCAGTGTTGTAGAAGATTCACTTACAGAGCCTCTGAACGTCCAAATAGGTCATATCTGATGACCGCGAAAAGATGACAAACTGCATTTACACCAGTTATTGATATGTATTGACATGTATTGATAGGATAAGTGGATCAATAGGTATTAAACAGTTACATCAGTAGATGGTGGATGTTTTACTCTTTACATAGATGTTATTAAATGTGTTTGAAGATTCAATGTGTGAAATAATGAAACCGTCCGTGTGTTTCATTTATGGCAGTACAACCTCGTCTCAAAGTGTTAAAAAAGCTGAAATGATGTTGTTAAACTCTGCGTTCGTGTGATTTCCTGTCTTTTTTTTTTTTTCCCCATGTTTGATCCGTCCTTAACCCGTCAGCGAGGCGTTCAGGGACACTCGGCTCCGACTGGAGTCATTCAAATGTTCAAGGCAAGGCAGATTTATTTGTATAGCACAATTCATAAAGCAATTCACAGTGCTTTACAAAAATGGAAAAGACAGGTTAAAAACACACAATTACAATCAAAACATAATCAATAAAACATCAATAATAATCAATTAAAATAAAGTAAAAGAGAAGAGTGCAGATAGAACACATTCAGTTGTTATATGCACAGTTGAACTTCAATATGTGAAGTTATCGTCCTGTGAAATGAGTCTGAATTAGAGTCAGAGACGCTTCAGTCACTTCAGGCCTGTGTTCCGCCGCCGCTGCCTTCTAGGTCACACTCAGGGTGAAACTCCAACCTGGTGAGTTCAAAGTCTCGTTTGTCTTGACGTTGACGTTCCCCCGACGCGGAGCAGGAGATAAACGTCTGACAGGCGGTGTTTAACGGCTTTGTTCTGTTCTGTCATCGAGAGTGAAGCTGTCGACGCAAATGCACAAAACAAGTGGAGACGAGAGGAAACAAAACAGCAGCGTCAGTGAAGCATCTGGATCCACGTGTGACATCATCAGCAGGAAACACATGAAGAAGAACATGGACACACTGAGGATGATGAAGATGAGGATGGTAATACTGATAATGATGATGATGAGGATGATGACGATTATGAAGATGCACAAAAACAAGTGGAGACGAGAGGAAACAAAACAGCAGCGTCAATGAAACATCTGGATCCACGTGTGACATCATCAACAGGAAACACATGAAGAAGAACATGGACACACTGAGGATGAAGTTAATGATGATGATGATGATGGGTTTTCCTCTACATCTGACAGACTGCGTTTGTTCAGTCAGTTGCGTTGCTGCGTTTCCTGTCTGACTCAGTGTTTGTGTTGTTGTCGTGGTCTTGGTTATAGTCGTGGTCTTGGTCGTGGTCTTGTTCTTGGTCGTGGTCTTGTTGTAGTCATGGTCTTGGTCATGGTCTTGGTCATAGTAGTGGTCTTGCTCTTGGTTGTGGTCTTGGTTGTAGTCGTGGTCTTGGTTGTAGTCGTGGTCTTGGTCGTAGTCGTGGTCTTGGTCGTAGTTGTGGTCTTGGTCGTAGTTGTGGTCTTGGTCTTGTTCTTGGTCGTGGTCTTGGTCGTAGTTGTGGTCTTGGTCGTAGTTGTGGTCTTGTTCTTGGTCGTGGTCTTGGTCGTAGTCGTGGTCTTGGTCATAGTCGTGGTCTCGGTTATACTTGTACTGGTGTTTTCAGAGGTCGACCTGTGCAGGTGGATGGAAATAAACACAGTTTCTCTGTAAATTCAGACAAATTGTGGCTTTCATGGCGGATTAGCATCAATGAGGCGAGTCCACATTAAAGTTGCATTGCACTTTCACCGTCTGCTTTTCAAGGTGCACTTACGGAGCGTGGATCTGCATTAGCGGAGGCTGCCATGGCTGCAGGGGACTAGGATGTTAATGGGTCTGTCCGGGTCGACTCGGCCCGCTGAGACTCCCCTTATTAAAGCAACAAACGCTCCAGCGACCAGCCCCACTGTGGACCGCCACCATCCACAGCAGAACCAACACACAACTAACCCTCCATTATCCAGGTGAGCATATTACACACACTTTGCACTTCATGTTATAAAAGGTTATAAAATGTTATTTTTCACAATTTGTTTTAGGTCAAAAGTGAAAGGTTGTTCATTTTTTCAGTATTTTTTAAATTCTGACCCATCCACTAAAATCAGCACATTGTGAACAATGTTAAATTACTACACTAACACCCTTCTACCAAGTGAATACAAAATTCTATTGGGTTTCTGTAAATTGGCTTGACAGTCTGGTTTCAACTGGCTCTATATATAAAATGTCATGAGATAACTTTTGTTATGATTTTGCGTTATATGAATAAATTGTGATTGATTGATTGATTGATTGATTGATTGATTGATTGATTGATTGATTGATTGAAAATGCACAGACACATTTTAGCATTTAAACATTTGTCCTAGTACAAAAAACAATAAAGAATATTAACCAGTGTTGGTGTTAATCATTGACATATACCAGGATGAAAAAAAACAAAAACATCCAACTTAAATGTAGTAAATTCAAAAAAACAAAACAAAACTAAAAGTGTTTTTTGTGTTTGTTTTTTTTTTCATAAAAAATATGGTTTGTTTACATTACAAACATGGCATTTAAAGGGTTAAAATATGACAGTTATTGAGTGTTTGGTATTTTTGTTTATGGCTCAAGTTGATGAAATTAAAAAAAAAAAAAATGTTTAAACATTAAAAACAAACTGTATGAAAAACATTCGGAACATTCCGAAGACACCGCTTAAGCCTTTGGTCGATCGTTTCCTCTCCTGGTTCCATGATCTTCTGGAACGCTTCAGACACAACACTGACCAGATGATAATTGGACATAAACATGGATCTGGAGGTTTGTCATAAACAGGATCAAAGGTCAAACACTCTGAGATGGTTTTGTGTTGTCTTTCTTCTTTGAACTCACTCATATTTACATCTTGTGGCATTCATCATCTTGGTGAATCTTTTACACTGTTTTCATCTGTCGTATTATTTTGACTGATCAATTCATTGTGGCGTGCTCTTTTCTAGATACTGTGGTTCTATAATTCCTTGACATTCATCGGGTTCAGGTTCATCTGTGATTCAAGTTAAACGAGCTCTGATTCCATGTTGTTGAAGCTTTAGCGTACGATCATTTGTCTGAAAAAAGCTGACGTTCAAACTAAAGTTAATGGAGACGAAGAGTCACTGGGAAACCACCTTCATCCTCGTCCTCCGCTTCATCCTGGTCGTCGTGGTTACAGTGAAGCAGCGCTAACTGGATGAGCTGCTGAATTACTGCTCTGTGAAAGACAGTTCCAATTATCGCTGACAGAGCAGTTTCCTAATGTGTATGAATGTTGAATGAACGTGTGCTGTGCTAATAAAACCTGCATGGGCTTTATTTCAGCTGCCGTCTGAAAACAAAGAGCAGAGAAGAAGAAAGACTGAGGAGAAAGGCCGAATGTGACGGCGTCGACAGGTGATGGAGGAGCACTTAGACCAGGAAAAGCCCATCATACTTTTAATGGGCTCATAATCATCTGCACTGAATCATTTCTGCTGTGAAAGTCACATCAATTATTTACCAGTATGCATAGAAGCCAAGCACAGTCAATTAAATATTGAGAGGTTACACATAATTAGCACCGTGGTTGGTTCTGCAGCCAATTTATTATATATCTGACACAGTAACAACAAAGACATGGAGATGATACGTCCACATGCACCAGGGAAACCGATGTCTGAAGAAACAACCAAAACATGAAACATTGGAAGAAACGACCAAAACACCAACCTACGGAAGAAATGACCAAAACGCCAACCTATAGAAGAAACGAACAAAACGCCAACCTACGGAAGAAACGACCAAAACTCCAACCTATAGAAGAAACGACCAAAACACCAACCTATGGAAGAAACAACCAAAACACCAACCTATGGAAGAAACAACCAAAACACCAACCTATGGAAGAAACAACCAAAACACCAACCTATGGAAGAAACGAACAAAACACCAACCTATGGAAGAAACAACCAAAACACCAACCTATGGAAGAAACGACCAAAACACCAACCTATAGAAGAAACAACCAAAACACCAACCTATGGAAGAAACGAACAAAACACCAACCTACGGAAGAAACGACCAAAACACCAACCTATAGAAGAAACGAACAAAACACCAACCTATAGAAGAAACGACCAAAACACCAACCTACGGAAGAAACGAACAAAACGCCAACCTACGGAAGAAACGAACAAAACGCCAACCTACAGAAGAAACGAACAAAACGCCAACCTACGGAAGAAACGAACAAAACACTAACCTATGGAAGAAACGAACAAAACGCCAACCTACGGAAGAAACGAACAAAACACCAACCTACGGAAGAAACGACCAGAACATGAATCTATGGAAGAAACGAGCAAAACACCAACCTTATTAAAACACCAATCATTATTTCATCTCAGTTCAGTGAAATGTCCACTATGTCATAAAAAAAGACAAACTGTATGTTAAATGTACATTTAATGGACCATTAATACATGTTCAGTATTAACAGAGAAAAGGTGTGTAGCAACCAATTATGTAATGATATGTTTGAGGAATAATTAACAGACGCTGCATTGTCCTTATCATTGATGACTATTCCATCCAATATACATATTTATGATGAGAAAACTGCACAAACACTACAAAAACATATTTTATTTCCAATAAATTCAGTTCTATTTGTGCATAATCACATTATCAACTGCAGTTATTACATAACTTAGAAGTTATTACATTAATGGTAAAATGTTATTATGTCATTGGCTTTATTATTATTAAAATGACCTAAATTATTACATATCGGCCATTATTACATTACTGGTTGCTCCAAGGTGAATACCTTTAAGTAACTGGAAATAATTTCAATTATATTCCAAAAATTGTTTGTCATTTAATGCTCAAAAATTGTACATTAAATAATTTACTTTATGAACTAATATCAGATCAATGAAACAGATGCTACGTTCAGACAGCAGGTCTTAATGAATGATTTGGATTTTTTTGGTGAAATCCTATTTTCTGTGTGCTCGTTCATATTACACATTAAGTGCAACTTCTGTCAATCTTGAGTATGAACTGAATGTGACACTGAAGTGACCCGCATGCGCAAAAGAGGTCCTGACATACTTAGGAATGAGGACATACGTCATATCACGTGACATATCTGGAAGGCTGCGCCATTTTGAAATTGCAAGCTATCGGTTTCTATGGGCAACAGCATAGTACCAATGTGCAAGAAAGAGTCGTATAAATCAAGATTTAAGATTAAAAAAATGGATGAGGCAGCGGCAAAAGCAAGAGGTCCCTATGGGGAGAAGCTCAACACAACTGTAAAGCAAAGGTCTTTGGAGAAGATCAGATATACGAAGGATATAGACCCTGAGGAGCTACCGGTGTTCACCAGTACCGACTGGTCCCTGCCACCCTGGACCTACATGCTGTTGGATAACTATATCGTTTTCTGCATAAGTTATAACACAAAGCCTCAAGTCCCTTGACAGCTATGAACAGTTTTACTGTGGTTGGTTCAAGGTTTGGTGATCTACAAGCCTGATGACTGTGAAGACACTGTGGTGGGGTCAAAGGTCAGCCCATGGATAGTGCCATGTTTACATGTGTATGGGAATAATAAAGGCATTAAACTAGTCGGAAACTCAAAATAACGTACCCCCGGGTCTTTGCATTTGCTGTGTCACTGACGGGGTTAACTGGAAAGGTCGGATAAATGCGACCTGGCCATTCAGACTGAAGTTGCATTGCACAATATCAGATACATATCAGATTTAGGACCAAATATGAAAGTGGCCTGGGTCAGATTTGAAAAAATCAGATTTGTCCTGTTCAAACAGATCAGATACAGGTCATATAGGGGCAAAAAACTGGAAGAAAACACGACGTTGATATTAAAGATGATTCTGTTTTTATTATTGTTGAAGCCAGATAAGCAGATCTCACTGGTCCAGGTCTGGTCTGGGTGTGGTTCAGGTCTGGTCTAGGTCTGATCTGGGTCTGGTCCGGGACTAGTCCAGTTCTTGTTCGGGTCTCATTCAGGTCTGGTCCAGTTCTGGTTCTGGGATCAGGCTAAAGTCTGGGTTTTATTTCTATCATATTCAGATCAAGCTCTGGGATGAAACAAACAGAACTGAGGCTGTAAATCAGACAATAAATCTACAGAATCACAGAAGACCGTAAAACCACTTTTACAGCTGTTAATCACTGGTTAAACTTTTACAGGTAGCATTAAAACGTCCTTAAGCAGATCCTTAAACCAGGATGAGGATAAGTCTGTCGGCTTTTACTGGGTTTTTGGTGGATTCAGAACAGCTACCATAGAGTCAAGAGAAGAGGATTGGACTTTTCAACAAAAACCCAGTTTCCTCAAAGGGTTTTACAGACGAGTGTGAATCAGATGAAGTTGAACAACCAGGACATGTGACCAAAGGCAAACTACACTGAACATTAGAACGAAGGTTTCACCAAGACACGGATCCATAATGTTTGTGAAGGGTTTCTGTGTCTGATTAAAGATTCGACATCAGCAACAGTCGTTTCAACAGCAGCAAATGAAAACGGAAGGATTTCTATTAAGAAACTGAACTGAGATTAAACCTTCAACTGCATAAGAATGAACACTATGAAGTATTTACAACTTTAACGTCCAGATATTTAAATGGTCTTTGGTTGCTCATCTGGGAATATTTAGCCTTAAATCGGAGGAGTTTTACTTAAATGCTTCAATATTTTGGCTCAAATCAATGACTTTATGATCTCCGGAGGTTTTTACAGATGATTGCAGAATATTCAGGGGTTTGTATCTTCCATTTCAGAGTTTATAAACTGGTGAAACTCTACTTTGAACTTCTCTCCTTCACATGTTCAGTAAAGCGTCGTCGTATCAGATGCGACGTTGATGTTCTGTGTTTGTTCTTCGGGTCTGATCTCTGGATGATTCCTGTTAAATCCTCAGCGTTGGATAAACTCCTTCGACTCTGTTTCTGATGTGATGGAGCTTCAGGGAGTCCGTCTCGATGCCTCTCGATCACTGAGGTTTAACCCTGATGTGGACTCATTGAGTTTCTCCAGAGTTTAATGTCAAACTGAACAAACAGATGGGTGGAGTGGGGGCGGTGTCCAGGGGTCGGTGTCCAGGCGTTGGCGTTCAGGGGGCGGAGTCCAGACAGTGGTGTCCAGGCATTGGCGTTCAGGGGGTGGAGTCCAGACAGTGGTGTCCAGGCATTGGCATTCAGGGGGTGGAGTCCAGACAGTGGTGTCCAGGTGGTGGCGTCCAGGCAGCGGCCGAGGCGCTGTGGAAGTGGGATTGTCTTTGTTCTTACTTTGTAAAGGAGGTCAGGCCTCGGCGGTGGAGAACGCAGCGGATCCACTGATCCGTTCAGTGTAGGTTATTATTACCTCCTGCTTCTCGCCTCGGGCTCATTTGCATTATTGAAGGAGCCAATTCCAACGGTCGCCAAGGTCTCACACTGCTCAAAACTCCACCTCATGAATATTAACCCTGTGGACGTCGGAGGGTTTACACGGACGCCGCCAGCACCTCGTCCTGTTAGTAACACCTGACACCGGAGACCGCAGGACCATGAGAAAAGAACCGGACCAGGACCAAATAGAACCACAGAAGCAGAACCACAAATAGAACCAGGACCAGACAAACTGGACCAGAGAAATAGAACCCTGGAAATAGAACAGTTATTGACGTCTGGGTCAGACTTCACTTTTGACTGATTAATTAATTGAAGGCGATTCCAAAAATACATAAATGTGTGGAACTAAAATGTCCAAATCTGTGTTTTTTTCCACACATTTGGATTCTTTAGATTCTTTCACATCATTCTTTTAACTCCTGTCATCGTCATGTTTACTGTCAGTCGATGTCAGTATATGTTTTTTTTTCTTCCAGAAGTTTTTCCATTTTTGTTTTTTTAGAGCCGTAACCCCACGTATGGGTGGAGTTAGAGTGGGTCATCCAATAACCAGAGGGTTGGTGGTTCAAATCCTGCTCCGTCCAACACTCTTCACCCTTATGTCAAGTGTCAAAGCCACTGGTGTCAGACTGTGTGGTGGAAGGAGAGTAGTTTCCATCAGGGTTAGGGTGGATACAGGTGGAGTTTACACCACCAGTCAGTGAATAATGGATTCAGTGTAAAGCTCTTTGAAAAGCACCATTTAAGTCCAATCCATTTTTACGTTCCCTCCAGTGCTGGTCCGTCTGCTCTAATCTGAGTTCAGTGTTCATTGTTGAAAAGTTTCAGTCTCTGTTGGACCTGAAACCACTTTAAACCTGCCAGTTACTGAGTCTACAATACAAATACAGGTCTAGGTCCCACCTCCCCAACCAGGAACCACATTAAACCACTGGTCAGATCCACCTGTGATGTTCTACCACAGCTGAAGGTGATGGACCTGGACCAGTGGAATATGAGGAGAGTGGATTTATCTTAACCATTGTCTGTTTTTTTTTTTTTAAGTGCCTATACAACCCTGGGGGGGGGGGGGGGGGGGGGGGGGGG
>JAPQRP010000016.1:34981410-35001740 GCA_037367295.1 Apogon hyalosoma | reverse complement strand
CAGGGTGTACCCCGCCTTCGCCCGTATGTAGCTGGGATAGGCTCCAGTGACCCCCGTGACCCTAGTGAGGATAAAGCAGGTTCAGAAAATGAATGTTTTAGGTCAGAATTCAAAAGTTGTTAACTGTTTCATTTTTTTTAAAATACTGACCCATCCACTAAAATCAGCACATTGTGAACAATGTTAAATTCCTACACTAACACCCTTCTAGCAAGTGAGTACAAAATGCACACTGACACATTTTAGCTTTTAACATTTGACCTAGCACAAAAAATAATAATGAATGTAAACCAATGTTGGTATTAATCACTGAGATATGCCAGGATGGAAAAATAAAACAAAAACTAACACAATTTTTATGCAGAATATTGGGGGGAGGTTATAAACCGGTGACTGTATATTTTAACAGAAGCAGAACATGGATGAACCAGAACTTTAAATGTGTTGGTAATATTTTTACCTCCGTTGATTTATGGATTTAAAATATTTTTACATAATTTCAGTCTGTGAGGAAACATCATTAAAAAAAAATGTAAAAAAAAAAAAAGTTTTAAGATTTTACATGGTACTTTTATCATGTCTAATTTATTTAAACAATTCACCAGCATGTTAATGATGTAAATGATCAAATGAGTCACTGATGAAATCATCCATTGATTGAACTGTTTAATATTTACCATATTGACTCAAATTATGAAGCAGAACTTAATGTCCTCTTTTTTTATTCTTTTTAATTTAATTATAAAAGTGAAACCATCATCTGTTCAGTTTGTGATCAGTTCATTAGAATCATCTGTTCTGTTTCTAATTATTTATAGAACATCTGCTTTGATAATCAGCTGATCAGATAAACAACAACAACGAGGCTGAAGGTGAAACTGAAGCTGAAGTTGACTTCATTTTCTGTTGCACGTTGTGGTTTTCTCTGCGTCCTGGTTCTGTGGTGGTTTTCAGTTGGTTGGTTTTGTGTCATAAATCCACCATGTGTTTGTTCTCGTCACATCTGGAACGTTCAGCGATGTCGAGTTGTTTCCAGATGTTTGTGTTTGTGACACATCTGTCCTTAAAACGTCCCTGAGGCGTAAATCTGTTAAAACTGGAGATGGAGACAGATCCAAATGAAGACCAGGACCGGGACCAGACCGTGTCCATGATCAGGCTTGGTCCATGACTAGACCAGGTAATGGTTTATCTGTGAACAGGATCTGGGTTTGGGATCAGGACACGACATCTGGAATGGACCAGGACAAGTTTGGATCTGGTTCCTGCTGGACTAAATGGTCCAGGGTGAGTTGAACCCGATTCTGTTTACACTGTTATAGTTCTACTGCTTTTTTTGGCTGATATTGTTTGTTTTATAGTCATGTTTGTATGATTGATGGACAGGTCTGTGGTTGTTCATCTGTTCAAGTTCAGCTTTGTCAGATTCTGATGGTTTTGTTGTAAATGTGAGGCTGTAAAACCATGTCTTAGTGGTGTTTTCCTGTCCTCAGTCTGAAGGAGGTCCCTGGTGGATGCGGGTTTAATACTTTTACCTTTCAGAACTTTTAACTGTGCACATTCCAGCCACAGAAACTTGATCCTGACGGTACCGCTAAGATTATACATGATCTTTGAAATAGATTCCAATGAAAGTTCACTCCAGGTACAATTTAAACTCAGCTGCTTTTTCAATACTTCATTTACATAAAACTACATTAAGGTTTCAATTGGTCCAACATCCAAGTTCTTGCATATTGACATTCCAAGGATGTGGACCCTCTGCACCAATCATTTAAAACCCACAAATAAATCCTCAAAGAAGAATAAATATATGATTGTTTTATTGTATAAAATGCATTAACTCTAATTATCAGGTTTAAAAAAGATGAGACTGTTTTATTTATATTTAATAGAGAAATTCACACACAAAGACAGAAATGTAATGACAGAATGTTTAACCACAGAAGATGTTTTAGTTCAGACAAAATGACATTAAACATAAATGTACAAGATCTCTGCTGCATTTGTCAGTATAAAGACATAATGATTATAATACTAATAATGATAATACTAATAATGATAATGATAACAATAGTTTTAGTTGTATAGATTGTGGTTCCACGTGGTCCAGGTTCTCCTATAAATCAGAACAGACTGAAGGTTTTACATGAGAACCTTGTAGATTTATCGGGGAATAAAAATGAGTGGAATCTAATTAATGGAACAGTTGGAGCAGATCATTAAACATTAACGTCAAAGACACGTTCATGATTCATAGTTTCCTCATGGTGGTGCTTCGGTCGGCTCCTAGGTCTGGGGGTTTCCTCAGTTTTCCTGGTTCTTTGATGTGGGTTCCACCTGTACATCTGTGGTTTATAGATCTGTGTTTCCTCATGGTTCTATAAGTTTTCAGGTGTGGGTTCCTCCTGTATTTTTGTGGTTTATAGGTCTGTTTCTTCTTGGTTCTGTAGGTGAAGGTCCTTTTCTTTCCTCCTGTATATTCAATCCGTGCTTCCTTTTTTTTTGTGGTTTTACTGTTTTTCCCCCGTCACCGTTCCACTGGTCCCACCTCACTGACTTCTTGCCGTCTGAACATGTGTGTCGCCTTCTGCCTCCATGAACTTAATGTTCCATTTGAGCTGCTAGGTGAGTCTGACTCAGTCCAACACGACATCATCCCTCTGCTGACAACCAGCTACACAAACAACAACTACACAAACACAACTAGACTCATTAAACCAGAGTACATGATGCACCGCTCTGTGGATTTAACACGACCACCGTTACATGTCCAGGTTAAACCAGTATTTGTGCATGGAACGATTCTTACCATTAAGGATCTGTGGTTTATTGTGTCTTTATATCAGTATTTTTCAGCTTTTGGACCAAATGTTGATGCTGGATTTTAAAAGGCTGACACTAGAGATAATTTACAATGGAAAGTAGTTGATGTTCCACCATATTGCTCCTAGACATTCACTTCAGATACTTCTAACTTAATCAAAAAAAGAAAAATATTCAGTTTTTTCCATGTGTTTTAATGCTCATTCACAGTGGTGTAACTATCTGGATTTTATCCACAATAACATCAAATTCATGCCTAAAAACATCAGATATTTACAAAATCTCCAATCCACAAATTAGAAAATGAAACTCAGTTCAGAGAAGAAACAAAGATTGAACAGTTGTGATATAAGCTTTTCCTCCAAATGTTTGCCATTAAATATAAACAAATATGCAAAAAATATACAATAAAATACATTTTATCATGAAGCAAAGTGTCCTGCACATTGATCAAACTACAATATAAAGATAAATAATTTAAAACATTAATAAAACGTAACTTGCTGTGCACTGTGTGTGTGTTTGTGTGTGTATATATATGTGTGTGTGTATATGTATGTATATATGTGTGTATGTATATATTAGTCTAGTGTAGGATTCTGTTGAAAGTTACTGCCCGATAATTTAGATTACATTGTCTTTGTGTAAAACTTATTACATACATATTTATATTTGAAAGTACTCAGATATTATAACTGCACAAGGCCACTGGACCTTGAAAAAGTAGGTCAAGGTCACCTGTTTTCAATAGGTTTCTGCTACATGCTAAGATGCATCCACAGTATAAATTTGGTGCAGATATGTGCAGATATGGTGCAGATATGCCTGTTCAGGAAGTGACATCATCTGGACTGAAGGCCATGGGGAGGACAGTTAGTTTTAGTTTCCTGTGTTTTCTGTATTTCTTAGGGGTGACCTACTCTAGATGCTCACATATACTGTACAGTCCTGTTAACAGAATACATTTTTCAGTTAGTTTATTATAAGCACATTTTCTGTAAATCACTGAAATGTTCTCAGTGTTCACATAGTGTTAGTGTGGATGCCATGTGGTTATATTTCATGTATTTACCACTTTTATGCTGAAAAACTCCCTCCTGTTACTCTTGACATTAGTAACAGGGCTGAGTATCTTCATGTAGTTTATTGGTTTATTGGAGTGAATATTTTTTCTCTTGTAGAGTTCACCTGATTTTTAAGTTTTACAGGTGAAATTACATATATTAACTTTAAATATCAGGGTGAGGTTTTGTCATAATTATTTTTAAAATGTTTTGTGAATTCAGTGATAAGTAAGTAGAGATAGATAGAGAGAGAGAGAGAGAGAGAGAGAGGTATATAAGATAAGTAATCAAGTTTATTTTGGAAGAACAGCATTCTTTCCTTGAAATGGCTCATGGAAGATACTAATTTTAAAAAAATTGCCCAGAAGTCTTTGATAGTCATAGATGAAAGTCACATTTCTGTCAAATCTGTGTCTGTTTTATTTAAGCTTTAAACGCTGCTGATTTCTGTTAGTTTTATTTTGTTTTTTTAATGTATCATTGTCTATTCTGATGAAACAGGTGGATGGCTCATGTTCAGTGTTTGTTTATTTAATGTAGTGAAACCAGACAGAAATGTGAGGAAAGGGGTATTCAGCTCCCTGCTTCCCCCCCCCCCCAGCCGCCGGTTCAGTCTGTCTCAGTATTCATTACCTGCTGGGTGATTATACAGTCTGGTCCAGGTCTCAAGGGGGTTTGTTGGGTCTCAGAGCAGCGAAGTGTCCTCTGTGGGGATCCACACCCCCCCAAAAGCCCCCGTGGACCAGTTCTGACCCCACAGTGAGACCTGGTCATCATCTCTGTGGTTGGAGAGCATCATGGGAACAGGAGGAGGGATGGAGTGGTTTTATTTCTGCTCCACTCTTCAATCTTCTCTGGGTGAGTTTACTGTGAAACTAAACTGAACATCTGAGGGTCAAACAGAGACGAGGGGGCGCTGAACCTGAACGCACCGCACTGGGAAATCTAGACCCTAGAGGAATAAAAAAAAAATGAACAAGAGAGGAATGGAAAGTAGACCAGAGATGAATAAAACGTGGACCAAAAGGAGTAAAAATTGAACCAAAAAGAATAAAAAGTGGACCAAAAGGAATAAAAACCAGACCAAAAGGAATAAAAACAGAACCAAAAGGAATAAAAACTCGACCAAAAGGAATAAAAACTGGACCAAAATGAATTAAAACTGGACCACAACAAGAAAAACTGAACTAAAATGAATAGAAATTTAATCAAAACAAATAAAAACTGGACCAAAACGCATGAAAATTCAACCAAAATGAATAAAACCTGGAATAAAGATGAAGAAAAAACTGAAGAGTTGACAGATCAAATGAAGACAAGGGGGCACTGAACCCTGAATGCCTCATGGTGGAGAATGTGAACCAGATAGAAATGGAAAATTGACCAAAGACAAACTAAAAAAGGTTAAAGACCTGACACATACTTCACTGGAACATCTGGATGGTTTTACTGGTTTATTCCAGGTGTGTAGGCGACTTCAGTTGATAACTTTTAAATCTTCAGTGTTGAATTCATCCAACAGGTTGAATCTGTGGAAGAAGTTAAAGTAGAACAGATGGAAAAATGGGTCAGAAATGTTATGTTTTGGAGAACGTCTCCAGGAGGATTTGATTTTGGACGTTCAGAGGCTGATGAAAAATGGAATGATGGAATCTCCTGTTGAGTCTTCTTTTTTCTAATCCATTCCCAAAATCCCTGAAACCTAAAATGTTTCACCACATCTGATGTTTTCCTTGAGTTAATCCTGTAGAGTTTGGATTTTTTCAGTAAAATCTGATCGGAAACTGAATGTCGTTTCCTTCTCCTGTTTCCACGGTGGCGACGATCCAGTCTATTGTGTCTTTTTCTGTCATTTGTTTGTCCCGTCTTTCTTCTCCTTTGTGCTTTAATGTGAGTGTTGGAGGTGTTTCTAATGATAACGTGGGGTTTCTTCGTGCTGCGTTTGGGCGTCAGATGCCTTCTGATGTTTTCAAAGAGGCCGGTCAGTGAGATCAGCAGGAATATGAGGAGGTTAACTCTTCTCAAACTCTCCAAATCCATGTTATCTGCTGTGTAAATGTCAAGACGTCCAGCTGTGAGCGGCGGCGGCACCGTCAGACCCGTGAACGGCGCCGTCGGCCTCCGTCTGAGTCCAGTGAAGTGTGAAGGTCGACCACGGACGCGCCTGTATCCTGTTCCCATCCCTCAGCGTCTGGAATCCGTCCAAACCCAGATGAAGCCTTAAACGGTACCGGCTGCACAAACCGACATCTGCACAGCATCAGCAATTAATCCAGATTTATCACCACGGCTCCGACTCCCACTGATTCCCCTTTAATCGCGTGTTCATCGATAGAGAATAAATGGAAGAAGAATCATGGCAGCGGTTGGTTGGTTTTGATTTAATGCAAAAGCGTCATGTGTCCGGTAGATGGGTCGGTGATGGCCCACACATAACCAGATTAGATACTCTGTTAAATTAGCTCTGCTCGTCAGCGCCGACATGGAGACGAGGTGATCGACAGCGAGCGCCTCGTCACTGTCTGATATCAGATCACTATCCGGCTTTGTCAAACACGTTTAATGGATGTAGGATTTCTTTGAGGCCCAGAGCAGCTTCAGTAAATGAATGTGAAACTAGTTTTACATGTGGATGAACCCTACAGTCACACTTCTGCTAATGTGTTTGATAAAAGCATGTCGGTTAATTGGCTGAGATTTGATCAACGATGGGAAGGCTGTGGAGTAAATGTGGAGATAATTATTAATAATTAACTTGGACTCAGATTGGTCAAATTCAGTTTATATCCTATGTAACAGGTTATTACAATAATTAATTGAATTACACCAATAGTTTATGAGCAATAACTTAAAGCAGTGTATACCTCTCATCACACATCTGGTCAAAAAAATGTATTATGTGAAAACTCGTACAGTACATCAGTACAAATACTTATTTATCTGAAAAATGCATTAAGATGCAATGAAACACCCGATTCAGACGTCAACTCACATCATTTTCATGGTTTGAAAATAACGGCGTCTTCAACGTTTGTTGGAGCTGAAAAAAGTCACGTATAGATGTGACATCATTTTTGAAAACAAGGGCGAGATTTGGTGGAAGACCAAAACAAACATGGTGACGACAAGCAATGGAAGTGTGTCCGCACAATGCAACAGGTCGAAGAAATGGGAGGAATCACTATAAGTTAATTGTCATTTTATAATACTTATAATCTTATAATATAATCTGTGTTTCTGCTGTGTGGAATTCCCATTCCCACAAAATTTCCAAAAAGGCCCAAGTGACATTTCGGTTTGTAATGTAAACAAGCGGACTGTGTTTATGATGGCGTCATCTTAAAGTTATTCACCGTGAGGGAAGTGATTCAGGTGCATAAGCATGGAAAGACTAATGGATTAGTGATAATTAGGATATGACTGGGGTTAGACACATTTGATAAGAATCAGACTTTGAGACCAATCACAGGAGGTTTTTTAGGTCCATGAAGCTGTGGCCAAAAAGAAGAAAAACAGATGGAAGATGTTAATGACATGTTGATGTTAAACGTACAATGACAGGATGGATTCATCTGATCTGAACTTACAAAGAAAAACTAACTGGATTAAAACCACATGATGGAATAACATCATAGACCTTGGTTTACCGTTAACGGTTAATTGAGGCCGATAACTGTAAATGGCCTCGATTTTTTTGTGAAACTTGTCAGTTTACCGTTAACAGCCTCAGTTTACCGTTAACAGCTTCAGCATACCATTAACGGCCTTGGTTTACTGTGAAAATTGTCAATTTACCGTTAACAGCCTCAGCTTACCGTTAACATTCACTGGAGCCAAAGACCACATTATTAAATCAGTTTTGCTGTAACATCTGAGGCTCGTTGTCCTTCCTGTTTGGTGATTAACACTGAGCTTCGTCTTCTATAATTAATTTGAAATACTGTCCCTTTATGATGGAGGTGACATTTGGTAATCTGGTGTCAGTGTCATAAAGTCTGACCTTTGAGCAGCCATCGTTTATCTGTAAACTGTTTTTGTGTCAGAGCGCCGGCAGTAACACATTCAGCACAAACATGAACTTGAATTAATCCAAAGCCCGTCAGATCTGGAATCGACCACATGTTGACGTGGGCCTCGGGCTGAAGGGGTTCATATGTTTCATACAGACAGACAACAAACAGCCTGAGGACGTGGATTCACTGTCAGACTTCATCTAATGGATGGTCACAGCCGGTGTTAAAGGAACAGGATGAAGAGGCTGGATCCGGTTGTGAAAGTGAGTTTTAATGGTTTTCAGACAAAGAAAATAGTTCCAGTGTCCCTTAATGTCCGTGTCATGTTCTATCTGAATCAATCCACAGTTGAATTTGTGAGGTTGTCAGGTTCTGTCTCTGTGTTGGAGTCCTGTGGTCTGGATGCAGGAGATCAATCTAACAATAGAAGTGGGTGGTACTTTGACTGGAGGAGAACTCAACTAATTCGAAGTCCATATATGACTTCTATCAGTGATCAATAGAAGTATATTGATATCTCTAACCATTTACATAAATGTTACAAGGCACATGTTTAATATTTTAAAAAAATTTAAAAAATCTGAATTTGTCAAAACTGAAAAGACTTCTGAGACATTGTCCCAAAGAAGATACAATAGGGTTGTTCACTTTTTGATTATTTTATTCATTTTGTTGATGATTTGATTTATTTTGCTGATAATTATAACCCTGAAATCGAGTTTCAGGGATATGATGGTTTTACCCTGACCACTGCAACTGGATCCACCGGATCTCCTCCATCCACGTGAACGCTATAACTAGGACAGATTTGGTTGGATTTCTTCTGCCTTGATAACCAACATAGGGGACCCCTAGTGGAAGAACCCAATCAATTTCAGCTTCTCTATGAGTATTGTAAGTCATCCAAATGGGGGCGTCTTTGTTGAAAATCCCTTTTTTGGACATAAATCAAGCAATAATAGACCAGATTGAGATAAAATTTGGTTCATATTGATTGTCTTACAAATGTCCATTTTTTGTTTACCGTCCAGATTGCATATGGTGTCATTTTCATTCTCCATTTCATGGAGTTCTGTGGGAAAAATTGGTTCTCTGACCATTATTCTGCCATTGTCAGGTCAGTGTAGCTCAAACTGAATTCATATCGATTGTCTAACAATTATCATGGATAGATTTATATATAGCAGATGACTGGGGTGATTTCAGGAATATACCCCAACTGTCAGACCCCGACAGTGTAAGCCTTATTTTATTCTTTTGGGGTTTTTTAAATTTTTTGTTAATTTTGTTGATGATTTTATCCAAAACTGTGAACAAACTTTGTAGACATTGTCCCAAGGAAGATGCATATAAAGTTTGAAATGAATCAAACTAGTAGTTTTATCAGAGAAGATGTTTGGAGAAATTGCTAATGAAGACAACACCAGAAACAGCACCTTCTCAATAGCTCATGGCCAATCAGCCAGTGAGATCATAAACCAGATTATACATCAGAATTTCTCAGGGCTAGTGATAATGTGAAAAACTGTCCACTGTTAAATGTAATAAAGAATATGAAGATGGTGTTAAAACCATGGAAACATCTGGTCACATGACGAGTTTCCACAATAGACAGAAACACGGAGGTAGAAGAAATAAACACTCAGTAGTTTCTACATGGAATATACGAAAACTCTTCCAAACTGGAAAAGCCAGTGAGATTTTAAAGATTCAGAAGTTTGAGGAGAAAATTGGTAGTTTATCAAACACTGAATCAGTGATGGCGATAAGAAATAATGTCACTGTTGGTGATATTTAAATATTTTACCTTGTTTTATGAAACTAAACTCTTCTGTTATGTTTCAGGTTCCTTTTCTTTGCGGTTTCATTCTGATTAAAACATTCGAGCAGGTAAACATGGCATCATGAATCATTAAGAATTTGTCTTTATGCAGATGAGCCATTAATGTCTGAATCAGTCAGTGAGGCCTCGTCCTATCAGTTAAAGCTGATTCTTCATTCTAAGAGAACCACATTTATGATGTTCTGTAGAACTCAGAACACAGATAACTGTGTCATCTGGACCTAGAACCAACTGATGGACTGAAGCCTGATACCATACATACTTATGTTTTAGATCCAGAGTTAACATCTAGTGAAGAACCTGAAGGTCATGATGGACTTGAAAACACACCCTTTATGTAGAAGAACCTGGTAGAATAGCCTTGTCTTGAAATATTCTGATGGATTTGTCTCCATGGGTATTTTAATGTTCCATTTCTTATAATCTCTACATGTTAAAAAAATATACATCATAAATGTTAAATTAACAAAAAAAAAAGAAAAAGATCCATATTGTATGAATAACCAGTGTTTTTCAATTTATTCGTTTCTTATTTTTAATGTTTTTCACCTGATTTAACCAAGTATAACCAGATTTAATCTGACAGTTACTTGATTTTAAAATGTAAAACTTAAAATAGGAAGTTTTAATCTGTTGTATTTAATTATTTCATTATATAATGTTCCATCTACATGTGATTGTTTTCATTTTTCTCTCAGATCATGTGGCAGAGGCTGTATTTTTTTTTCCTACTTATAGAAACTCCATTTTCCTATTTCCAGGTTTATTTCCGAATCATCAAATTCCTTCATTACATCATTTTTCCCATGATCCCTTTGTGCTGGTCAATAATTCAGAGGCTTTTCTTTCTTCTCGCTGTTTCTCCTCAGTATCTTTAAATCATGAATAATTAACAGTGATTAATTAATCATAATCACCTCTGTTCTCTGCAGAGACGGAACATCAAGGTTTGACTCAAACGGGTCCAGTAAAGGGTTTTTAATGTGGACGAGACAATGGTTTACAACAGAACTGGTCCAGAACTGGTCCTGGTCCAGATGAGTCTGGGTCAGCTGACCCCGTTCTGCTCGTCCTATTGGTTCATCTCCTTCAGATTCAGAAACAAAACACATTCATGAATCATTCAACTGCTGATGCTGCTCTCCTACTTCAACTTCATTCTGTTGCTAACATTGTTCATTTTGTTACAAATTTTGTTCTTTTTTTTATTGCTAGTTTACTTCAGTTTTTTTTTTTTTATTTCATTGCTGGTTTTCTTAATTTTTCTTCATTTAATTCAACTTCATCTTCATCATCAGCTTCATCTTTATTTCAGTGATCGTTAGATTTTCTTCATTTTCTTGCTGGTTTTGCTCATTTTCTTGCTAGTTTTGTACATTTTTCTTAATTTTGTTGCTAGTTTTGTTCATTTCTCATTTTCCTGCTAGTTTTTTTTTTTTTTCCTGTATTTTTTCCTAATTTTGTCAGTAGTTTGACTCATGTCATTGCTAGCGTTGACAGTTTAAAGGGTATTTCTGTAGTTTTGGTCACCTGTCCTGGTATCGTTGTCTGCTGACCTACAGGTCATAGTGTTTCTGTGTGGTTTAATAATCCGTTGTTATCTAGGGGTGGATGTCTTTTGTCTCCTCTGATGCATTTAGTCTTATTTTTGCCGCTGTCCTCGTCCTTTTGTTGCCGTGGTGTAAATAGATGGATGTGTTGCTGTCGTCCTCAGTCTTTGGTTGTGACTGACGTGGGTTTTTCTCAGTGAAACGAAGCTGCAGCTGCTTTTTCTGTCTCTTCTCATTCATCACAGTAACAGGAGCATCGGTCTCTGAGGACCAGCTTCTCAAAGCACCTTAATAAGCTCCATTTAACCGAATGTGTGAGGACTGTTGGCTCCACACTCGTCCCCTGTGGATGGAAGCTTTTCCCGCTCTGGAGGTTTCACCAAACACAAACACCGGGCTGTAAATCCTCCCTCCGCCACCGGGTCCACGCCCAGGGGAAAACGCCGCCGAGATGGGAACGCCGACCTTGTGGGGACGGCGAGAAGACGCTGGTCCGTGTGACTAAACTCAGAGGAATGATGTCATTTAAATGGAAATGAGCGGTTTGTGTTCGTCAGTCGGCACAGATCTACCTGAAGGACGAAACCCAAGCAATTATACGTCTGCCATCCCAGTAGATAGTTGCAGATACAAGGAGAAGCGACCCGGCGGTGGGATGAGCATCAGACTGATGGAGGTGGAGCCGAATCCGTGACCCCGGGGCTCCATTACAGGCTCAGAAACCATCAGGTGAACAAAACAGACGGATCCACGTCAAGCAGCGAAGGTTCGAGAACATCACAGTGAAGGAATAACAGTTGGTCAGCAACAGAACCACGACAGGTGAACAAAACTACACAAATACGATTAAAACTGAAAACGCTGACAATGACATGAGCAAAACTACTAACAAAATTAGGAAAAATTACTAAAACTATTAAGAAAGAGAAGATAAATGAAAAAAAACTTGCAAGAAAATGAACAGAAAGTAACTAAACTAGCAACAAACTGAACATAAATGAACAAAACTAACAACAAAAAGAACAAAACTTGCAAAAGAATGAACACAACTAGCAAGAAAATTAAGAGAAACAACAAAACTAGCAAGAAAATGAACAAAACTAGCAAGGAAACAAAGAGAAAGTAACAAAACTAACAACAAAAAGAAGATAAATGAACAACACTAGCAACAAAAAGAAGATAAATGTACAACACTTGCAACAAAATGAAAATAAATTATCAAAACTAGCAACAAAATTAACAAAACTAGCAAGAAAATGAAGAAAAGCAACAAAATGTACAAAACTAGTACATAATGATGAAAACTGGCAACAAAATAACCAAAACTAGGAACAAAATTAACAAAAATGGCAACAAATGAAGATGCGAGGAGAGGCGACCCAGTGGCTGGAACCAAAAAAAGGACATGGGAACATACGTAAAATACAAAGAAGTAAAACAGTAAAATGCATGATGACAGGGTTTGAAAATTTCATTTGGTCTTCCTCAGATTGACAGATTTACACTTAAACCATGGGTGTCAAACATACGCCCCATGGGCCAAAACCACCGCCAAATGGTCCAATCCATCAAAAATCACACTGATGATATTAACAATAAAGGATTTTAAAATAATTTTAGTTCAGTTCCACATTCAATATGATCTAAAGTAAAATACTATGATTATAACCAATAAATAATGACTCATAATTTTCTTCTTGGCTTAATGTGAAAAAAGTAGAATTACGTGGAAATGTTTACAATTATAAACTATCCATTAACAATAAAATGCAAATAATCTGAACAACCGGAAATATCTTAATAGAAATACGTGTAATTTGACTCATATTCTACCTGTTGTTCTAAAATGTTTTATGTATTTGTAGACTTACTTTTTCAAAAGAAATTTCAGGCTTTCATGTTATTCACATTTTAGTAATATAACTTTACTTTTTCTCAACTAAAATAAAGAGAAAAATGATTATTATGATTATTATGTCTAGGTTATGCAGTTGTTAGGGGCGACCATAGCTCAGGAGGTAGAGCGGGTCATCCAGTAACTGAAGGGTTGGCGGTTCGAATCCCGCTCTGTCCTAGTCTGTCTGTTGTGTCCTTGTCCTTACCTCCTGTGCCACTCACACTTGTGTATGAATGTGTATGAATGTTCGGTGGTGGTCAGAGGGGCCGTTTGGCATGAATTGGCAGCCACAATTCTGTCAGCTGTGGTTACAAATGTAGTTCACCACCACCAGAGTGAGAATGTGAGAGTGAATTAATAATGGATCAATAATGTAAAGCGCTCTGGGTGACTTGAAGAGCGCTATAGAAATCTAATCCATTATTGTTATATTGCTGGTCTGATCCATCTGAGGTTAAATTGGGCTGAATGTGTAACCTGAACTAAAATGACTTTGACATCCCTGTGTTTAAGTATTTTCTCAATGATTTCATGGATTTTCTAGCATTTTAGGAGTGAAGTGCTTCACTTTCATCTAATTTTTCGTCATCGTAGAATCACATGGCTGCAGGGTTTGGTCAACGTTCCTCAGGTTTACATGTTTCATTAGTTACAGTTGAAACATTAGGATCAGTCGTATTTTATTATCAGCTGAAAGTGGAGGAAAGAAACAGACACAACACATGCAAATGAACGACAGCTTCAACAGTTTGACATTGAATTCACTGTGAATATTCACAACAAAAACACACTGTAAACAGGACGTGATGACAGATGGTTCCATACAAAACCAAATGATGACAAACTGACGGAGAACTTCTGTTAAACCGACTGAATCCACTGATGGAAAATGATCCAAAGGTTTTTTTGTTTCAACATGTTATTTTGACAGTTATAAGATCATTTTACAAAACTACGTTCACTAATAAGTGGTTTCTGATTAATCTCATTATATTCCTGGTTTGGTGATGGTGGTAAATATTAAAACCTGTGCTTTATATTTTCTACATATATTTCTATCATATACAATATAATAGAAACAACAAATTTAATATTCCAAATATAAAAAAGTATATTTTTAACATGAATATATATGCATATTTTCTATATATTATATTTTTTCCATTTACTTTTTTCAAAAACACCCATGATGGTAACCCTTTAATATCAAGGTTTCAAAAAGCTGTCTGTTTAATTCAGTTAAGTTGTTTGTCTCAATATTGCGGTTTGTCAGAGTATATTCAGATTACTGCTGTTATCTGATAAAACAGATCAGGTTATACTGTTTGCATGATCAATAATACTCAGATACTGATCAGAGTGTTAATGTGGGTGTAAATGGGTTCAGTGACTTATTTTTGACATTCTTGTCTATTTTTGGCAGATGTGTGAATGTTTTCTGCTGATGACTTAATGGTAACCGGGTTGTGTCTCCTCCTTCCTCTGATTCTCGTCTCTGTTTGTGCTGGGGTGTTTTTTCTGCTGTTTCGTCTGATTATTTGCGTCCTGTGTGAAGTGACAAAGTCGCCGTGTGCTGATTTTCCGTCAGCTGACACTCAGTC
This sequence comes from Apogon hyalosoma, assembly GCA_037367295.1. Taxonomy (NCBI): domain Eukaryota; kingdom Metazoa; phylum Chordata; class Actinopteri; order Kurtiformes; family Apogonidae; genus Apogon; species Apogon hyalosoma. The sequence goes on along the minus strand of JAPQRP010000016.1, from coordinate 34,986,946 downwards.
CTGGAAACACAGCGAGGCCCTGCAGCTCCACCTCATTACAAACAGCCCCGTGTTTATTCCCCCCGGTCCAACGCTATTATCAACCGTGTGCCATATTGTGGCCCTCGTCCACGCCGAGCGCAGTCGACTCCGCCCCCCTGAGGATGGACGCTATGACACGCCATCACTCATTTAACCTCCGCCGACCCGGAGCCACCACGGAGGCAGCTTCATCAAAGATGACAGGTCTGTAGGAGGAGGAGGAGGAGGATGAGGAGGAGGAAGAGGAAGAAGAGGAGGAAGAAGAGGAGGCAAATGCCGTTCATACCAAAGAGAAAAACAATGCCACAGAGGGTCCAAGAGTACAGATACACAAAGTCAACATTTAACAAAGTCAATATTTAACAAAGTACAGATACACAAAGTCAACATTTAACAGAGTACAGATACACAAAGTCAGTATTTAACAAAGTACAGATACACAAAGTCAACATTTAACAGACGACCAAAAAACTCAAGTACAAGACAAACAACCAACTAAGGACCAAACAAAGATGACTTTAACCAAATGTCTCCAAAGCAGGTGTGTCCAGATGTGTCCACCTGGTCTGACCCTGGTCTGAGACCTGGACCTCCAGGTAGAGCGATGGGTTTGGGGATACTCTGACCCAGTCAGCGTGGTCCCTGAGGACCAGACCTTCATTGTCCTGGTGGATCCACTGACAGGACCCATTAGAACCACATACTCCCCTCCAGACCGGCCTGTACCTGGTGTTCCATTCTAGTTACTACTTTGTTCTGTTCAAACCGAGGTGGTCTTTTGTGGAACGTGTTGAATACTCGCGTGTTTCTGCCTGAAGCTGGATCCGATCCCATCCCTGCATGAAGCTGTAATGAAGTTAAAACCCTATTAAACCTTGATCCGTGTGTTCTTTTTGTGTTCCGCAGAACATACGACCAATTTTAATTCAGTTTCTTTTGATCTGACTAATTCACATGTTTTATTAATGCAGAGGAGGAGGGATTTCACACATTACTGCGGTTTAATTTGCTCATTAATCAGAGGAACGTTCTCCGTTTGCCTCTTTGTTCCCTTTCATCTGCTTCAGATTAGACCTGAACCGGCGTGTTGGTTTAAAGTAATGGCCGGCGGCGGCGGTCTGATGTGAAATGGAGTCTATTGTTTATTTTAATCCTCCTGTCTCTACTGTGGACATTACTATTAATGAGGACAAACAGATCCTCTGTCCTTGGGCTGTTGGACTGAAACTGTGGACGGGTGGGTCAGTCAGTCAACTGATCCACCAAGCAGCCAATCAGATGCAGTGATGATGACACGGATGCGACAGTGAAGGCGTCGGTAACCTGGGACAGTCATACATATATGACATTTACTGTGTTTTCTGTTCTAATGTTCAGAAACAGTGCCTGTGTTTTCCATTGTAACGTCTCTAAAGTGAAAATGAAACTAAACTACTGGTCCTTCCTCCTCCATCCACGATGCACTGAGTTATTTTACAGACAAAAAATAAGTCCATGAATGCACCAAAACCTGCAAAATGTCACCTGTTGTTTATGAATTATCTGTTTTATAGAACAATCATGATATTATACAGATACAACATGAGTCTGGTCCTGGTACTGGTCCTTGTCGTTGTCCTGGTCCAGTTCCTGGTCCTGGTCATCCAGTGTGAGCTCCAGTTCACCTACCTGTAGTGCATTTGGACCAGCAGGACTCCAGCAGGTTCTGGTTCCTGAGCCTAACGTTGAACAGGCCGCTGTGTTCACACTGGAAAACGATTGGTTCAGAACCTGAAATGTTGGTTCTCAGGTGGAACCAAAAACAACTTGTTTCTTCCTCATGAACTGTGTGACATCATCAGTGGGCGTGTCATATTCTAGGAGATAGAAGATACTGTTGAAACATGGAGTGACGTTGGTTCTGCGTTTAAAACTGGTGTGAACGTGGAGTGGTTCACCTGAAAACACCAAGGTTCTGAGACTCCAGAACCATATCCGTCTGAAAGCAGTAACAGTTCATCTCCTCCTCTGGTTCTGGTCCAGACCTCTCTATCTCTACTGGTTCTAAATGAAGTTTCTGAGTGGACCAACTGTTCATCCATTCATCAGGGTCATATGATGGAAAATACTGAACTTCTACAACTCAGTCCAGTTATTTTTATGGAACCTTGAAAATCCACAGTAGAACCACCTTTTCAACCCAGACCCCTGGACCACACTCAGACCTGCTGAGACCTGGTGCTGGTACCGGACCATCACATCTACCGTGGTTGTTCTGGACTTCCAGAACTTCCAGTTTGATGTGGATTCAAAATGCAGATGTAATGGTGCATCCCAAAGTGCTGGGAGGTCAGATATGTCCCACCTGGAGTTAGCGTTCCAGACCATCCACGCTGAACATAAACAACAAATATGGAGGACTGCAGATCGAAGCTCCTTTTGCTTTCTTACTTTTTTAAAACTTTTTTTTTATTACACTCTATTTATTTTATTGGGAAAACTTTACAGTAGCTTTTATGACCACAACACTCCCCTTTTAAATGTTTTTTTTTTTTAATTTAAATAAAAGAAGAGTTGAAATACAAACAGTATGCAAAAAGAACATTAAATAATAGATGCACCAGGGTTAATGTATATTACAGAAAAAGGCTGAATATGTTACGGAAATCTAATTTCTTAATGGCCTTTTCACTTTGTCGAATTGGTAATGAGCTTTAAGTAAAGTTCCATTTCTTTTTGGAAAACAAAGCAAGAAGTTTTACTTTATACATTTACTTTTATGAATAAAAATTTGCCAAAAACAATTAAAAAAAAAACAAAAAACATTTTCCCTCTCCAAAAACAACATTTTCCCAGAATAAACTAAAATCTTTGGTAAGATGATCAATGATAAACCCGCTGAGGTCTGCCCATAGTTTTTTGGTATAATCGTAATGCCAAAATCATTGAACAACTGTTTCTGGATATGAGCTACAAAAAGAGCAGTTAATATTAAAGTTCTTTTTTTAACATTCACACATAATGATTAGCTGGGTAATATTTGTGTATAATTTTGTAAGATACCTCCTTAACCTTATTTGTGATTAAAAACTTGTAAGGAAGCATCCAAAGTTTTTTCCGCTTAATATTACTGATGGAGCGACTCCAGTAAATAGTGATATAAGGGGTAGTAACAATGTTTTTTTGGAATAAAGCACGTATGTATATATTTTTTATTATTATTCTTTTGGGATGATGAGAAACATATTTTTCCTTCTAGAGACTCAGTTGAATACGGGACAGATACATGTCGAGCTGAGGGTGTGAGACTGTTCCTAAAAAGCATTAAAGTGTCTGATGGAATCACCTGGAGGTTGTGTCTAGATAGAACATCTCTTTAACCTCCTGAGACCCAGGAAAGGACAAGTTTTAGCTTTTATTAATTAAATAATTGCCTATTTTGGAAACATTGCGATGCAACAGTTTTTCCAGGTGCTTTTTTTTTTTTTTTTTGTCATGGAATGTCCTTTTGTGATGGACAGTTTTTTGTTTTTGTTTTTTTGTTTGTTTATTTTTATGTATAAAGCTGTGAAACTCTTGTCCACAAACATGGACAAAAAACCCATAGCTGGGTTTTACAAGGATAAGAGAGCAGTACTCCCTCCTCATTTGCTTTCTTACTGAGGAGGCATTTTGACTGTCAACAGTATTCTCACAAACCAGATGGAAGAGGCCAAACCACAGATGAGGTAGTTATACACTGTAACATTTTTTTCATAGTTGTGTTGACGTCACATTGTTGATTCACAGTGAGGTGGGGGTAGTTTGATCTGGACCCACTTTGTAACTAGGACCTCAGAAGAACATCTCAACATCAGATGCTTTCATGCACTTCCTCTGGTGTTGAAGATGATGCGATGCAAGTTTTGTTTCAAACCCATCGAACATTGACGAACAACACAACGACAACACAACACCAGGTGAACAATGGGTTTATGGATGGATTCTCCAGAACCGGGTACGAAGAGTCCATTCCAGAGGTCGACTCTTTAGACATAAACCTGGTGGATGTCCAAATCTGAGACGACGTAACCACATGATCCGATGAAGACGATGGGACGGACTCATCTAAAAACCTGGACGTTGGTTTGGAAGAAGATCAAGCACAACAAACAACAAACCTGGATCTGGATCTGGTCCAGACTGTCATTGACTGGATCATACTGTGAGAGGGTTAATGAAGTTTTAGAAGAGTCTCCATGACCTTCCTGTTACCTGGAGCAGGTTTTACTGAAGACATAGAACCTTCTAAATCACACCTGAAAACACAGATTCATAAATAGTTTTTCTAAATATATACTTTTATTCTTCTCACTTTTCTTATGACACAATTTAACAGATTTTATTCACTTTTATTTTCCTGGTCATGTTTTCATTCCTCATGCTTTTATTATTTTTTCTTCGTGATGTGACTACATATGTCTTCATGTCACATTTTGAATCTTTTCTTCCCTTATTTTTACCATCATTGTCACTGTTTTCTTGTCTGTTTTATTTCCTGTCCTTCTTCTGTGTTTGACTTAAAAGGTTTTGGATGAATATTATCATCAGGTTTGTCTGTTTTCTACGTATTACATTAACCCTTTGGTACCCCCCCCCCATAGAGGTCCTTTAAGCACCTAAAGCGCATAATCTGCACAGTGTTGTAATAATGTCAAAATGTTTTTCATACAGTTTGTCTTTACCTTTTTACTTTTTTTTTTTTTATTTCATCAACTTGAGCCATAAACAAAAATACCAAATACTCAATAATTGTCATTTTTAACCCTTTCAACAAACGATATTTTTGATGCAAAAACAAAAAAAAAATGTTTTTAGTATTCTACATAACAATTGGATTAGTTTTTTGAGGGTTTTTGTTTGTTTGTTTGTTTGGTTTTTTCATCTTGGCATATGTCAATGATTAACACCAACATTGGTTTCTGTACATAATTATTTTTTGTGCTAGGTTAAATGTTAAATGCTAAAATGTGTCAGTGTGCATTTTGTACTCACTTGGTAGAAGGGTGTTAGTGTAGGAATTTAATGTTGTTTACAATGTGCTCATTTTAGTGGATGAGTCAGAATTAAAAAACTGATCTAAAAGTGAACAACTTTTGAATTCTGACCTAAAATAACTTGTGAAAAATAACAGCATTTTATAACATGAAGTGCAAAGTGCGTAATATGCTCACTTGGATACTGGAAGATTAAAGTAGAAAATGATGAAAAAAAAAAAAAATGAAGGAGGTGCAACAGAAAAAAAAGACAAAAGTGGCGTAAAAACCAACCAGCACTGATGTGTACGTCCTCCACCGTAATATGACCTTTTATAACAAAGTGTGCATAATTTGCTCACCCGGATACTGGAAGGTTAAAAATGCCATTTTCTCATTTATTTCAAGTCTTCTAATTAAGATGCTGCAGCTTCGTTAATGAGCATATCTGTTTTAGTTTAGTACAGTGGTATTAAAGGGAACCGTGGATACCCCCCACTACTGTCAGACCCCCCACCCAC
>JAPQRP010000016.1:34971113-34981310 GCA_037367295.1 Apogon hyalosoma | reverse complement strand
TAAAAATGATCATAGTATAAAGTTTAATCTCCTCATTTCCATTTGCTGATGAGTCGCTGACATTCATCACACTGCAGCTAATTGTCTGGAAACCATAATTATCACTGGATATTGTTAATTGCCCATTAATTAGAGCGTCACCTCCTCCTGCTTCGACCTTCACTTCTTCCTGTTTTTCAGATCTGGAAACCAGTCGCTCTTCCTCCCGTCCTCGTCTCTCAGGGGGTTTGATCCTTTTCTTAAAAACCCTCAGAACCTCCATCCTGACGAGTCTAAAAATAAGCCCGTTTGCCGCCGCCGTGTGAATACGAGACCGCCACTCACTTCCTCTTCCCATAACAATTAATCACCAGCGTCTGAGCTCCTTGTAAATGAAGTTACCTTTTCCCAGGTATCCCAGCAGCCCCCAGGAAATTACCTTTTGAGAAATGGCTGCACAGCTTCTGCAGCATCGGAGCAGCTTGTTTCCCATTTCTGTTTTTAATGGATGAAGCTGCAGCATTTCCTCCAGTCGAGGCCCAAAGAACACAGCGCTGTCATTTTAATGAAGCACTCTGTTAATGACTCCACAGTCACCGATGAATCTGACGCAGTTATTCAGTCAAAAAAATGTCAAAATAAGGCAATCAATGCATGCAAAAGCCAAAGAATATCATAATAAATCAGGAATATGTGCATTTAGGGCATGTGTTTAACACTATCCATCCATTTAAGGTCAGACGGCGACTGTTCATGGACTAAAATAGGTTTGGTTTGATGGGAAATACTGTGGTCGTTTCACTTTTATGAGAAATGAGAAGAATATTCTGCCAATAAAGGGCTCAAAAAGCCACTGAATATCACCAGAAAACAACAATTTCTAGTCTATATCCAACATATATTAATGCTTAAACCTTTCTAAGACTGTTGATCCTCTGAAAGCGCCTTAGGTTAAATAATGGACTTCAACTGAAACACTGTTCAACAAAGTTCATGTAAAATGGATGAAATCTGGGAGCATTATCCTGCAAATAAACTAGAAACAGCATAAAATGAGACACTTAATGCATCAAACGGCTACAGAATATCATTAAAAAAAAAAAAAAAAAAGGAAAAATGTGTTTTTATTGCACATGTTTGACAGATATTGATTGTTTTTAGACTTACTTTAAAAATATAACCTTGGAAAACTTCTAAGCTGCAGTAAAGGACAAAAATGTACTCAATTTACTAAAATGAAAGCATTTGTCATAAAATAACATTCAGTTAAGAATTATATGAGATCATTATTTTACAAGTAATTTATATAAAAGACAGAAAAGAATACAATCAATACATCACAAGAAACACAGGCTGTTATGAAGGTTCTGATTCACGAGACGAATCCAACCTATATTAGTATTTTAGACTAGAAACAAAGCAGGGTTAAAGGATTTGTTTATGTAAGGGCAAGTGGGTGGAGTCAGAGAAATGGGTGGAGTCACTGAAGTAGGTGGAGACACCAGGATGTCCCATTGGTTTCAACTCATTCTAAAGCCTGTAGTTTGCATTTCTGTCATTGCCATGTTGGCTTTTGGCATCAAAAGTGACTGTATTTGGTCAAAAGGGGTGGAGCTGCAGGTGCTCATGCTAATTACTAATTTACTGACTTGGTAAAATGGTAAACATTATTAAACATTAGCATAAAAACAAGCATGTGGTGTTTTGTTGGTGTAACTTTACAGCTACCGTCAACGTGTTTGACAATTGAAAAATATTTAGTTCAACAAAAAGAAGCTTTGAGTTAACGGGAGAGTGAACTGTCAATCAAAGCTTCGATTTGAGATAAAATCTGATTGATGGATCCAGACTGAGGATCCAGATAAAACCAATAACACCAGAATGAGTCCTGGAAAAGCCTTATTGAAATAGTATTTTTTGAGCCCATTCAGTGTAAGTCGATGAGAGTCATGGCTTTATGGAGCCTCTAGTGGCCATCAGTGGTGTTACCCCTTAAAATATTGTTGAAACTGCTGTTGGAGGTTCTGTTAGCTGCTGCTGTTTCTGCTTTCCCTTTTGTCATCTTCTTTCTTAGTGTCAGATTGGTCTGAAGCGGATGTTGAAGTGTCTAAATCTGTCTTGTTCCATCAGATCCAGACATCATAGTTTTAACCCTATAAAACCCTTTGTATCATATTTGCTACACCAGGTTCTGAGGCCTCTATGTAATCAACAAGATCAGTACTTTCCTTAAAAACCTGTTGTATTTGACCTGGTATGTGTTTTTTGCAGCCTGGTGGATTATCATCCCACTGCAGCCAGTTTTTAGCCTTTTCCAATATGGCGACTATCATTAAATCATCCACACACTTTTTGCAAGAAAATCTTTGATAATTTTCAAAAAGTTACATTAAGAAGAACGTTTCTATTGTTGCTGTTGTTGATTTTTTAATAAGTACTTCATGTACTGAAACAATGCATGTTACCTAAAAATGGATTCTTTATAATACAGTTAAATTGTGTTTGATACTGCAGGTGTAAGGTGCTTTATAAAGATGCCCAGTGTATCAAATATGATACAAAAAATATATCACAAACAAATTCTTTGTTTAGATATTGTTAAAAGGTCTAATAAACAAATTAATTTAAAAAATATATATATATAATTTTGTGGCTGGTTTTTGATGGGTCAGGTTTTACAGGGTTAAAGTTGACTGATGGCGACGCCGACGTGAGCGTGATCACTGCTCTTCAAACCATCACATGCTGTTAATATTACAAACTGAATGTTGTGGTTGAGATAATGTCGGGCTCAGACGATACCTTTAGTCCCTTTAGTCCCACAGTTGTTTGGTGTGTCTTTCCAGGCCATTTGCAGGTTGTGTTTCTGAGATCTGAGGCATTATCGACTGTGATGTGGCTCCAAGTCTCTGATCAGACACAAACACAAACCAGGACGGTATCTTGTCATAACAGCAGTGACATGAGGTGTTTTTGTTGTCGTCTGAGTCAGATAACAGCGATCTGAGATAAGGATTCCACCACCAATCACATCTGAGCTGCAGGTTTCATCTTCACATAACAAAAGCCAATTAGGTTTCATTAGCGTCGGCCTCGGTCTACCTCTGTTGCCCTGGCAACCAGTCAGACTTCCACATCCGTGCGACTTGGACGTCTCTGACACGAACATGAGGTGGAGGGTCTTGGTTTGTCTTCAGTTTCTAAACCCACTGAGACGATGGATCATTTTAATGAAGCACTTATTCAGTCAATAAACCGTTAAAAATACTGAAAACAATATATCCAAATGCCGAAGGATATCATAAAAAACAGTGAATATGTGCATTTAGGGCATGTTGTTAACACTATCCATCCTATGAAACAGTTTACGGTCAGACCATGACTGTTTAATGGAGTAAAATACATTTGTTTTTATGGGAAAAAATGTTTGTGTTTCACTTTCACCAGATCTGAGACAAATATTCTATCAATAAAAAACAGAGGCGTGTCATGGTTCAGGTGGTTTTGTTGAGGTCATCTCTTATTGGTTACATGGGGAGGCGGAGTCTGTGTGTCATTATGTGTTTTATTTGTCTGAATGGCGTCCCAGTATGTGGTCCATGTCTGGGACCAGCGGCTCTGTTTGATCCAGATTAAGAGGCTTTTTAATCTGTGTCGTAGCTGAACCGGGGCCAGTTAATGATGTTTCTGACAGAACGGTTCCCAGTGAGACTCGGACAGATGCTGACGCTCTAAAAACCATGGCGGCTGTTGAATTATTTCAGTGCATCTGTCCCCGTCGTCGGTTCCAAACCGGTGAACTCATTAGGCGACGCTGCCACGCCGAAGCTCATTAACCTTGGTGGAGGTGAAGGAGCTGCGGCGTTTTACCTGCTGATGCTCGCAGCAGTGATTAATGAGGGGGGGTTCTGTAAACAGGCAGAGGACGCCTGGGGGGCGCTTTGTTCTGCCCTGGGGGGGGCGCGTCTGCATTCAGGATCCCGTCTGAAAGTCGGGCAGGGGGGATCGAAGGTATTAATGTGAACATGAGCACGGGGGCCGTCCCAGGGCGCCACCATGATGTAATTACATGTTCTGTCATTATTCATATTCACAAGCGTTCATTCACCGCAGGACAACCACGGCGAACAGAAAACTACCAGAAAATGCCAGGGGTTGAGAAAATACACCAGGATGCAAGGAAGTAGAAAGAAGGACGGAAACAGGAAGTAGGAAGTAAACAGAGGGAAAGAGTACATGTCCATCAGATGTAAAATCTGTCAAATGAACAAAATAAGCAACACAAGCATAAAAATGAGGAAAACAAGCATCATAATGAGTAATATACACAAAAAATGAAGATACATGGAATAAAATGAACAAAACACAATTTAATATTGTCTGTGGTTTTGGTTCTAGTGGTTGTAGAGTCTGGAGGTTATGTAACTTTGATATTAAGAAGACAAGTAAATCACAACATGCTGAGGCTGAAATCACTGCAGAAAAGCCAGGAGTTATATGCATGTTGACATGGACAATTAAAAGCCCATTTTCAGTTCCAAGCTAGTAACATAATCCAAATGTTCACTTATATAAGTTCAAGTCAATACATTTGACCATATAATCCATCTGTTTTCACTGTGTTGATCTGTATCGACTGAAAGATTATGGTCTGATCTGGGTCACTGCAGGTGTGTGTAACCACACTGACCCAGTTAAACCTGGGTTCAGTCCTGGATGGTGGATTAAAGGGTTATAGTGCTGATGTGGATTCACTGCTGGTGGTTTTACAGTCATTAAAAACATCAACTGAACAAAATGTTTTATTGGTCAAATATTTTTCATTTGTGAGTTAAAACCTGGTTCTTCAGTCCAACTCCTTAAATCAGTTGTGAAACAACATTCAGCCCGTTTGATAGCATTAGTTTAGATGTTTCTGTCAGTACTGATGACGTCTACATATGACCTGGTTTGTACATGGGGGACCTGGACCCACTAAAAACAAAGCCTCCTTTGGACTTTGGTTCCAGGTGGTTCCAGATAGTTTCTGGACAACAGGTCCAGATAGTTACTGGACTTTGGTTCCAGCAGGAAAGTATATTTGGACGTGGAACATGAAAATTCAAGAGGAGGGCAGTTTGTGTTGGAAAAAAGGACTCCACTACCGACTGGATGTGTCCCCCGTCACAAGCAGCGCACTCACTGAACATTTGTAATAACTTTGGAACATTATAAAATTACCATCCCCCAGAATTTTTCATTTGAAATTTGTAGAATAAAGCATTTTATGTCCAAAATAAGTCCTATTGAGTATCACTTCTCCTGACCATGTAGTCACACCGACATGGACATCTCAAATGATGTCCATTTTTTTGGGACACCCTGTATAATTATACAAAGTTGATTTGTCGCTTGATAGAACTGGTCTACATTTCCACCCAGTCAAAATTACAAGTGTCCTGCCTCCCTCTCCAGGTGAAATGGTCAACTAGCTGTCAAACTTTTGCTCTAGTTTGCTGTCGGGGGGGCCGGGGGGAGCAGGATGAGCCAGGTGCCAGGCAGGTAGTGGGTTAGCCTCGCATCGATATTGGTGGAGTCCAGTTACACCAGTTACACCGGCAGGAACAATGAGACACAGACTTCTGTTTGACAAATGTGAAAGACAGTGTGTGTGTCTGATCTGTGGTGTGAACATGGCATCAGTAAAAGATGCAACGGGGAGCAGAATTTCACCAAGTTCACAGCAACTTTTCCCAAGATTTTCCAGTGGGAATCGGCCTCCATAAAGAGGCAACACAACAATCCATGTTCACTAAACCGACCAAGGCCAGCGCTTCAACTGAGGCATCATTAAAGTGGTTCATATCCTGGACAAACACAAACAGCCTTTCACTGATGGACGTGGAATTAAAGAGGTTATGACCACAGTGGTGGTTCTAGGTGGTTCTGTCTCCTTGGTGCCTCTTCTCTCCAGTTTTTTTTTTGTTTTTTTTGTTTATGGATCTAAAAGCATCTCCATTCTCAGGACTTTGGTTCCAGATGGTTCTAGGTGGTTCCAGATAGTTTTAGGTGGTTCTAGATGGTTTCAGTGGTTCCATCTCTTCCGTACCTCTTCTCTTCGGTGGTTTTCCTGTTGGATTAAAAAACATCTCCATCCTCTGGACTTTGTTTCCAGATGGTTCCAGGGGTTCCAGTTGTTCCAGGTGGTTCTAGGTGGTTCCGGTTGTTCCAGTGGTTCTGTCTCTTCAGTGTCTCTTCTCTCCGGTTGTTTTCCTTCTGGATCTAAAAACTTGTCCATCCTCTGGACTTTGGTTCCGCATGCTTCTTGGTGGTTCCAGTTGTTCCAGATGGTTCCAGAGGTTCCGTCTCCTCAGTGTCTCTTCTCTCCAGTTGTTTTCTTTCTGGATCTAAAAGCTTCTCCATCCTCTGGACTTTCCTCGTGTTTTCTGTTTCGTGATGCTTCTAATGAAATGTGACCTTTTCAGCGTCACAGCCACAGATTTGAACATTTGTTTCGTTCTCTAAAAGGCATCGCTCTGAATAATTTAGCTGTTGTGTTTATTTCTGGGTAGTTTCTATTATTCAACCGGTGGCAAAGATTGTGAATCCGTATGAAAGGCTCCTTTTTTCCAGTTGTGATGGGTTGTTTTTTTTTTCCATTTGATGCTTTTTAAATGGATGTGAGTGAATGAGTGGAGGTCTGTCCGAGTGCTCAGAGCAGGTCTTAGATTGGTGTTTCAGAGCTGAGTGCTTTATGGAGACACTGACAAACAACACGCTCTCAGGCCCATGTTTACGCAGGAAAACGCACAGAAAGTTCAGCAGAGTTGGGTTTACGTGGTAAAACTGGACCATGTGGACCATCTACAGAACCTCAGAGTTCTCCGGGTTTACATGTCCAATGTGTCGCCACTGTCGTCCACGTGGTTTAAGACTCATCTGCAGTTTTCTAACATCCAGTAAAAAGTGAGATTTTCAGTGTTTTCATTGACCAACTATGCTGTATTTTACCAACAGATGCAGATTCAGATTTTAATGCTGTAACGCATTCATTAATAATCAACAGACACACGTTGAACACTTTTGAGTCATTTTCCACCTGAAGATGCTAATTATTGTACATGTTGAGGTGGAGTTTGTGTCTGTTCTAGGGACAGTTCACATTAATGAACATCTGTATTGAACAACATCAGAAGGAAATATGACAGATTATGATGGAAATGGACCATAGACCAGTAACATACATCACATTTAACCCTTTGGTATCTGCCCATAGAGGTCCTTTAATCACCTAAAGCACATAATCTGCACAGTACAGTAGCAATGTCAAAACATTTTTCATACAGTTTGTTTTTAAGTTTTTTACATTTTTTTTATTTCATCAACTTGAGCCATAAACAAAAACACCAAATACTCAATAACTGTCATATTTATAACCCTTTAAATTACATGTTTGTAATGTAAACAAACCATTTTTTTTATGCAAAAAACACAAAAACTCATTTTTTTCCCCAATATTCTACCTAAAAATTGGATGAGTTTTTGATTTTTTCATCCTGCTATATGTCAGTAGTCGCTTTTCCACTGGACATATGCGCAAAATTTTTCCAATATTTACTAAATGTCGAAAAAACAGAAGTGCCTAATGTTGGTTTTTCCATCAAATCACAAATGCAATGATTTGTGCATTTATTATCGCGAGATGACATAAGAAGTCCTTTCATAAACATGGCGACGAACATAAATATCATGTTGATTTACAGATATATTCATTATTATTATGTATTACCTCCCTATCCTGAACTAAATTAAAAAATGATTGGGTTTCCTGGTGTGTCCACACATACTGCACCATATTTCTTTTAAAATTCTTCTTCCCTTGTGGTAACGTCCATCAACATCCGTTTTTTTGTTTGTTTGTTTGTTTTTTATTCATGTGACTAGCTGTAGAAAAAGGTCTTTCCTTTGCAGTTTTGTGTGACATACCATTTCACTACACCTGAAAACCACCTCTTGCCAGCACAAAAACTTTTAATTGAAAAAAACAGTTTTGGCAAACTTGTCGTTTTTCCATTAGGTAAATTTTTATGCGCAAGTTATATTCGCGCAATTTGAGGGTCAATGGAAAAGTGACTACTCTTTTTTGTGCTAGGTCAGTTGTTAAATGTTAAAATGTGTCAGTGGGCATTTTTTATTCACTTGGTCGAAGGGTGTTAGTGTAGGAATTTAACATTTTTTACAATGTACTGATTTTAGTGGATGGGTCAGAATTTAAAAAATCAGGCAGAAATGAACAACTTTTGAATTCTGACGTAAAACAAATAGTGAAAAATAATCATATAATAACCATAATATCATATTGTTGTGAATTTTGTTGTGTGTGTGTCTGATGGTGTTTATTACAGTTGTTTCGGTGTAAATGTCAAGTGAGGAGGGTGTGATGTGGGCCTAACCTGAGTGTCTGTGATATAACTGTGTATTTATATCAGTGTGAAACGGCCACTTGAACAGATTATGAAACAAACTCCTCATCCTGACCCTGTTGAACCCATCGTCAGACGCTGATGCTCTCTCACCTTTGTGAAGAGCACGTTATGTAACAGATGAAACACCAGGCCAGAGTCTGTAAGAAACACATCAGATGTTGCAGCGTTTACACTGAACTTTGCTCCCGTTGCCATGGAAACACTGTCATCTTTGTAACCCTGTGTGTGTGGAAGTGATTAACTCTAATTAACACTTCTCATGGGCAGACCAGAGTTCAGAAAGCAGCGAATCACAAGAGTTTAATCCAGAGTCTGAGCAGGTCACAGCGCCGTTTAACGGAAACACTGACGACTTATCAACGCCACCGTAACAAACGATTCAACAGAGAAATGAACAATAACTACAGTCAGTACATCACTGTTATATACAGAACATAAAACCCTACTGGGTTGTACTTTTACTGTTCCATTTGTATGTTTTATCCTTCTGGTATCCAGGTGAGCATATTATGCACACTTTGCACTTCATGTTATTAAAGGTCAAATTATTTTTTACAATTTGTTTTAGGTCAGAATTCAAAAGTTATTAATTTTTTCATGATTTTTAAGATTCTGACCCATCCACTAAAATCAGCACATTGTAAAGAATGTTAAATTCCTACACTAACACCCTTCTACGAAGTGAGTGCAAAATGCACACTGACAGGTTTTAGCATTTAACATTTAACCTAACATAAAAAATAATATTGTGTATTAAACAATGTGGGTGTTAATCATTGACATATGCCAGGATGAAAAAATAAATAATCCAATTTTTATGTAGTATATTGGAGGGAAAAAAAGTTTTTCCATCAAAAAAGTATGGTTTCTTTACATTACATACATGTCATTTAAGGGTTAAAATATGACTATTATTGAGTATTTGGGATTTTTCATTTATCGCTCAAGCTGATGAAATAAAATTTTTTTTTTAAGTACACTGAGTACATAGAACAAATCTGATTAACATGTCTCATCAACTGCTTTTGTAATAAATCTTTTTTTAAAGCCCAACTATTATACTTTTTTCACTCTATATAATCTCAAAAATGGCGTTGTCGATCAAGGGGAGCGTCTTAGAAGGCAACAAAAAAACAAACAAACAAAAAAAACAGTCTGGTAAATTTGTTGTTTGATCCCTCTGACCATAAACATGCGTTAAAATGAGCTGTTTCGATTCTTGCTGGCTTCCTACGTCAGTGGCCCTTTTGCTCCCAACTCTGTCAATCACTCCAAGTTCCCTCCTCCTATAAATACCCCCTCCCCTTCCCCCCAAACCACCACCACCCCAAAGCGTGTCCATTCTATGTCATGCCAGTCCAGTTACAGTAGCTACTATTACAAGATGAAGTCCAGTTCATGGACCAGCTGTTCTGTCGTTGGATGCACAGAGGAACATTCAACTCTACACTGAACTCCTGAAGCAGAGCCTCTGTGGAGGTGGACTGATTTTATTTATGATGATAATGTTCTGGAGCAAGTGCAACCACTTCTCCAGAAATTGTTTGACGAACTTGGGTCAGTTCACTGCAGGCTTTGGCTAAAAACTGAGGCTTGTGGCTGGAGCTGTACCCACCATCTGACAAAAAACGAAAATGAAAACAGAAGTCAAATGTATGTTGGGTTCTTTGATAGAGTGATGTACAAACCAGTACTATAAATATGAAAAGGAAAATGCACCGCTTCAATAACTCTGATGGAGCTAAAAGTGGTC
>JAPQRP010000016.1:34935907-34959976 GCA_037367295.1 Apogon hyalosoma | reverse complement strand
GGAGCGCTGGCCCTTTAAATGCACATGAGCCACTTCAGGCCCCGCCCCCTCCAGGTTGTGCTGCTCTGTCCCGTTCAGCTAACAGCTGAACATTTTAGGTAATCAGCTCCAAGTTTGGACATATTTTCAGTTTTTACTACAACCGCTGCTGCTGACAAACACTTATGTCGTACTCAGAGAAATGTTCATCTGAAGTCTGGACCTTATATGTGCAAATGTCACGATGCAACTAGTTAGACGTAACAAATTAAGTAGGAATTAAAACGGGTTGTAGAAATCCACTCGATTTTTGCCAAAATGAGTATAAAGATACACAAATAAATGTATCAAAGACTAATAAAACTGGGTTTAGATAAATATGACCCCTTTAAGGTTACACTTCCTGGTGTTTAAACGCTGCAGGAGTTCACTCACATTCATCTTATTTCACACGGACGTTTCCAGAAACAATTGAACAAAACATGGAATGTGACGATGGACGTACTTCAACAGAAAAAACACAGACTTGTTTCTTTATCATGACTAATTTTTTCAGTCATATTTAACAAATTCTGGAACAGTTTTAATACATTTATCTGAACCTCATCAAACATAATCAATGGGAAACTCTTCTTCTTCAGTCGTATATGATGTTTTTTCTAGAGGTCGTCACTGCTGGTGTAGGTGTTGTCTGAACTTTAGGGGCGGAGCTTAAACTCATCACTTTGTGCATTCTGGTGGATTTTATTAATTAATGTTTCCTCCTGTAGTGGAATATTCAGATATATAAACAACTCTACATCCTGAAAAAAAAAAAAAAAAAAGGCTCTCCAGGCCAGTAGGTGGTGATAGTGTACATCCGTGGTATGTAGAATACCTCTTCTGAGCATGTCCAGTCAGGTGTTTTCCTGCAAAAAAGAAAACTAGCTGGTTAAATCCTTAGGCTGGTCTTCGACATCTTATTCTTCATCGAACGACACAAATGGATTATTTACTTAAGTGTGATTTATTTGACAATAAAAGTTTTTGAAATGATAAATGACTTCTAATGTTCTTCAGTCCATCTCAGAAACACATGGTAATATTTTCAATGGAAATCAATGGAAACTTAAAAAAAAAAAAAAAAAACTGAATTTGATGCTAAAATTTTGCTGTAAACAAATTGACGCAGAAGAAAACATCATCTGGGAGTCCTTTAATAAAACATATGCAGTTGCTGATGATGATGCATTTAAGGACCTGCATCCTGAAACAGAAGACCATAAAACAGAAACATTAGAAAACATCTTAAACAAAGCAACAATAAATGCATATAAGCTGTTGCTGTTGTTGTTGCTATGGTTACAGTTGCAAGCATCTCCACATCATCGTTGACCATTTTCCTTGTCCATGTGGATATAAAGAAACCACTGATTTCTCCATTTTTTTCAAGCTAAAACACTGTTTTCATGTTGAAAATATCTTTGTTATTATGGCTGTAAACCTCCACCTGTGGCCCCTCCCCCAGTTGTCCCTCCTGCCCCGCCCCCCGTGTCGGGGTGTCACCGTCTGCGCCGAAGCGCCACCGCCGCTCCTCAGTAAAAGTGCAACCTGAGTCCTTTGACAATTAGCCGAGCTGCAGATGGGTCGATGCTGATACATTATAGATGAGATGTTAATTGATTTGGCTGCAGAGTGTGAGGAGTGTGTCTGGTTACCGCGGACGACCGGCTCAGGACGCACAACGACAAACCCGTCACATTCACACACTGAATGGCGGTTGGCAGCGAGACGTACAACAGGGACGTACAACAGGGACGCACAACAAAGGAATTAAACTGAGCTTTAACAGGTAATGAAACAAAAACAGCAAAAACAGACACAACTCATTAAAGTTTCATTCAGTTTCTGATTGAAAAGTCTCTATATTAACTCTATGCATTTCACTCTCTCTATACATTATCCCTCTGGTATCATAGAGGTCCTTAAACACCTCAAGCGCATAATCTGCACAGTGCCGTAATACTGTGATATTTTTTTCATAGTTTGTAACTTTTTAAAAAAAAATTGTATTTCATCAACTTTATCCATAAACAAAATACCAAATACTCATATTGGTTGTGTTTCCATAAAACACATTATGTAATGTAAATAAACTATTTTTTTATGCCAAAAACACAAAAAACTTATTTTTTCAATCTACTTCATAAAAATTGTGTTAGAGTTTGGTTTTTTCATCCATCATATGTCAATGATTAACTCCAACATTGGTAAATATTCATTATTATTTTTTGTGCTGGGTTAAATGTTAAAATGTGTCAGTGTGCATTTTGTACTCACTTAGTAGAAGGGTGTTAGTGTAGGAATTTAACACTGTTTATAATGTGCTGATTTTAGAGGATGGGTCAGAATTCAAGGACCAACCTGAGTAAATGAGTGGATGATAGAGTCCAGGTGTGTCCACAGGTGAACTGATGGTGGCTCTGATTGGATGAGTGGAGCTCCTCCTATATAAAGGGGGCGGGTTTTTCCACATAATTCAGTCTGGTTTTCAGTCATTTCTTTGCACTGTTCAGTTCTGGGTTTGTCTGGTTTTAGTTTTCTGGTCCTTGTGGATCTTCTCTGGACTCGTCTTCTCGTCTGTTTCCTCCACATCAACCTGTCAGACTCACATTAAAACACAAACATCAGGTCTGAGGCGTCAAATACTCAAAACAGTGTGGTTTTTAGGTCACGGTTCAAAACTGAAAACAGAGAAAAACAACCCAAATCCAGACGTGACCTGTGAGTTTATCTGAGTCCAATCCAACCAAAGGCAGACTGTGTCGGTTCCAGATGATCCAGGTTTAGAGAGAACGTCTCCATCCACAGCAGGATCTCAGATGTTACACCATCACAGTCGTTTTCACAGTTCAGTCATTCAATAAAAGACTAAAAACAGATGTCCTCGCATTTAATCAGTGACAGATTGGAGGTGTTTCTTCTTCTCTTATCTAAAAGTGCAGTATTAAAGCTGAAAATGATGCAAAACTGCAGAGTTTAATAGTCAAATACCAACAAACAGACCCCCTGCATCATGATAAAATCTAGGTCATGGATTATTATCAGGTGACCTCGTGTCCCGCTGACTCCGCCCAATTAGATGAAATGTATAAACTAGCAGCATCTTAATGTGATAAAAGTGATGTTTTTGGTCAAATCTATCATATTTAACAGACTGAATCCATATCTCGGTACAGGTTTGAGTGACGTCATCCTCCAAATCCCAGGGGTCCAATCAAGTGCCCCCCCCCAGGTCTTGATGGTCAGTTATGACCTCTGTTCAGTGACTCCTCCATGTGTTTCACCTGGAAACTGTCACCACAATGATGGAACAATGCAGCTGGAAAACATCTAAACCTGCTGAATTCACTGGTTCTGGTTCATATTCACGTCCTTTCTGAACATAGAGTCGTGTGTTAAGATCAGAAAATGAGCTGAACTCAGGTAAAGGTGCTGCTGTGAATGTGCATCTGTTTCAGGTTCATAAACTCTGCTGTGAGTTTGTGCTCGTGTTCCTTTTCTTCAGTGGTTTGGTTTTACTGTGTGTTTTAGGGTCAAAACAGGTGGAAAAACAGAAAAAGACAAAGAGAGGAATTGAAGTTTGACAGGCTTTGACTAAATAAGGCACTCAGAATGTACATCAGTAAGAGATTTAGGATGTTGAACATGAACTGTGAACTGGAACACACTGAGCAACAACAAGGATTTGAATTTGTGCCCAGTAGTTTTTGTTTTTGGGGCTCTGTTTTTATAAATCAGTCCAGCTGCTTTTTGGCACCTGGTTGAACTCCAAAAAGCAGATACACGGTCCAAACTCGGTAAAAACACAGTGAAAAAATAAATAAAGGAAAATCACCACACCATTAGAGACAACAGTAAAAACAAAAAACCACAAGGAAAACAGTGAAAAAAAAAAAAAAAAAAGCCCAGATCATCTATTTTTGTAGTGTCGGTCTCACTCACTGCTCTGTGTGTTTTACCCCCATTCCACAGGCGGCGGGGGGTGAACTGAGCATGCTCAGATGTCTATGGAAAGAACAAGGTCTATTCTATCAGCACTAGAGCATTAACAGAAAAGCCAGTTTGTCGACGTCTGTGGCACAAGTCGACGTTACTTTGGAAGAGGCGACTAGTTGTGTGTTTTTCTCTCTCTTCCATCACAGCGGGAGCCTTCATTCAGCACATGTCGATACTCTCATCTTTCTACATGAAAACATGGAGCGCCAGGTGGTGATGGGCAGATCAGCGGACCTGGGTCGGGTTGGTACGGGCCCAAAAAATGTCACTTTATTTGCAGGGTGGGTCAAATAATTGCACAAAAGC
Source organism: Apogon hyalosoma (assembly GCA_037367295.1). NCBI lineage: Eukaryota > Metazoa > Chordata > Actinopteri > Kurtiformes > Apogonidae > Apogon > Apogon hyalosoma. The sequence goes on along the minus strand of JAPQRP010000016.1, from coordinate 34,955,653 downwards.
AGGTGGAAAAAACTTTATGTTCACTTCAATTTCAAAGAAAACTCAAGGTGTTAGCCTATGTTTTGTTTTGGTTAAATGTCTGAGAAGGACTGTTGATGCTTATTCTCCTCTTTACTGTACATTGTTAATGCTACAGTGGACTTTAGCATAAGTTGCTCATTGTTGAACGGCTGTGTGTCTGTGTTCATCCGCTGTCAGTGTGATGACATCATACGACCAGCTGACTAGACTTCGACTTCATTGACAAATAAGTCGATCTGAAAAAATCTGTGAAGTCAGTAATGCCCTAATCAGCACATCTGGAAATTTTAACTATTGTGCAAACGGTTGAAACTTTATGAACATTTAAAATAAATCATACATTCGGAATGATCGCCACAGACGCGTCAGGGGTTAAAGGGTTAAATATGAAAACAGACAAACCAACAGGAAAAATCACAAATCTATAAATACTGTTTCTGGGGAAAGGTTTTTGGATCCGTCTGACTGTTTTAGTTCATTCAGGTTTAATTCAAAGTGAACTTCATAAACCATTCAGATGCAACCGTTCTGTGTTTTCTGTCTCAGACCCCGAAGGGTTAACGGCGCCGCTCTGCTCCGGCGCCTCGACCCGATCCGCCGCCGTCTCATTACGAGGCATTTTAATCAACATTCTGGAGGGTGGGCGCGTAAACGTCTCAGGTAATTGGACGACACTATCATCTGAAGTCAATTTCAGAGGCAGAAAAACAAAATCAAAGGCCTGATTGGAGTCGGAGCCGAAAATGGAACTAACTCTGCCGTCCTTTCCTGTTTCCTCCGGCCTTGGATGACGGCCTCGACATGAAACCACCGTGAACACATGGATCACAGGACGCCGCCTCCTGTATCTATGGAAACGGGAATCCTAAATATGAACGTCTCATCTGTCAGTCACCTGTTTAACCCATAAAGACCCAACATCTACCAACGACCAAAACCATCTACTTTTCTAAGATGAAGTTCAAAGTGTACATAATACGCTCACCCCGATACCGGAAGGTTAAAACTCAATATGTCCGAGTTGTTGCAGAATTTGGCGTTAACATCTACTTCGACCTGAGGGTGAACTGAAATGATTTTAAGTCGCTAAAAGTTATTCAAACACATGTTGATAAAAAAAAATGTCTGTTTTTTTTTTCTTTTTTCCTTCTTCAGACCTTTATCGGGCAAGTGACTATTTTTGGTAATTTCTGCAGACATTAAATATGGGGCTATGAGGTCAAGAGGCATGTTGGCTTTTATGACACTATAAATTCTGAAGCTGTAAATAGTGAATATGAGTGATTTTTGTCAGTTTATGACCTTATAACAGTTCTTTTATTGCATGTGTTTACTTTTCAACAAGTGCTGTTCAGATATTTTATGGCAAAGAGGAGGGAGACTGTTGTCACGACAACCAACGAGGCAGTAGATGATGATGGCTAATAACACACTAAGGTTGAAACTTTGAATTTTGGAGTATTTTATTGAGTGCCCTATAAAGGGTTAAAAGTATCTATTTCTAAACACAGACTTTATGAACTACATGTGATCATGGGAACAGACAGTGTCCATATTTGGTCATTTCATTTCCTGTGTGTTCATGTTGAAATAAACTGTGGTGGAAACATCTCCTCATTCGTTCATGAGGGTGTTTAAGTGTGAGAAGAGTTTCAGGTCCAGCGCCGATCAGGATGAGCTCTGACGGCGTGGTGCGTTCACTTCCTGCTGGGACATTCGATCAACCACTCATTAAAAGATGAGTCTGTAATAAGAGGAATCTGCCTGTCAGGATGGCTTTGATTGATCCAGAGCGTTGATTTAGACAAGTGTTTGTCAACGGGGGTGTTGGGACACCATCAGAGGGCGTTTGGAATGAGAAAGCTGAGAGGGGGGCACTGAGATGGAAATGTTGGGCGTTAGTCTGTATAAATATCAATATCAAGCAGCATGTTATGTCAGTGGTGAATTTCCGTGTTGTTTTTGTTAGCTTTTGTTGATTTTGTTGCTTATTTTATTAATTTCTACTTAATTTTTGTCAATTTTTGCAAAAAAATAATTTTTTTTCTTTTAAATAATATTTACTGTTTTGTATATTTTTTGTTCATTTTTGTTCATTTTATTTATAAACCCAGTGTCTCCATTCAGTGTCATTTATCAAACTCCATGGGTTTTACAGGTGAATCAATGTTATAGAAGATGACAGTGTTTCCACGGTAACTACAGAGCCTCTGAACGTCCTAATGGGTCATATCTGATGACCATGGAAAGACGACAAACTGTATTTTACACCAATTATTTACATGTATTGGTAGGATTAGTGGATCAGCAGGTATTAAACAGTTACACCAGTGGATGGTTTAGGTCCATGTTTGGGTCTTTCAGGATTAAAGGTAGAATAATGATATCGCACTGACCTCTACATTTAATATATAAAAGGATGTAAAGACCAGGCCTCTTCTCATTGGTCATGTCTCCATGTGGTCGTTGCCGTGGAAACGTGCCTCTCTTCACACCGGTCCGTGTCTGGACTCGTCCTCCACGAAAAACAGACTGAGCTGCAGGTTTTACTGGCCGCTGACGAGCCCAGAGGTGCATCATGGGAGTTTGTTCACGGCTGACTGATGCCTTCATCCATCATACTGTTTATCGGCGTCCGGCAGCGAGTGACGGCAGCGGCGGTCGGTGTCCTACAACTGTCCGTTATGTAAAGGACGCCGTCGTCTGCCGATACAGTGACAGAACCCACGACCTTTAACAGAGAAAAACGTCAACGTGGACAGCATCATGGCCTGGACGGTTACGGTGTGACGATGAAGATTATTGGAGCTCATCTTCATCTTCATATGTGTTAGTTTGACGTCCATTGTTCAGTCTGTTGGGTTTAATACACAAATAAAACCAGAGGGAACAATGTCCTTCTGTTACTGAGACACTGAGGACCGATGGATCTGGTTCTGGTTATGGATCTGGATGGAGGTTTCCATGGCGTTGTTATGATGATGATGTTGAGGATGAACATGTGGTTTTATGATGTGAATGAATGATGGAAGTGAAATGGACTGAATGTACTTGCGATCTCTGTGCGTGGTCTCTGTGTTTGCGATCTTTGTGTTTGCGATCTTTGTGCGTGGCCTGTGTGTTTGTGATGTCTCCAGCAGCCCCTGAACAGGCCGAGGCGTTAGATTGATGCTCTTTTTGAAGCTGATTACAGAGTCTCTGCAGCTGGACGATAGCAGCTGTAATTATACTATTAATCAATTGTAATGCATTGGTTTCTGGAGCCCAATCGGCCGATGTCAAGATGAATTAGCTCATTCTCTGCAACAAGGGCATCCCTGACTCACTGTGCATTATCCAGACTCTGAGCTGCACAAACTGGGCTCCATCATCACACAAATGGAACCATTATTCATCCACTGGTTCAGCTTTAACGGAAGCGGAGCCAGATCCGGGATGTGGGCGGAGCTTGTACATCTGGGATCATCGGCCTTTTATCATCAGTTACACATGAACTCAAATATCAGATGAAATGAATGAATACAGGTTTATTTCCGTGGTGGAAAAAAACCTGCAGATGATGATGATCATGAAGATGATGATCATGAAGATGATGATGTACATCAGAGTTCTAAAATATAATAGTCAAACAAGACTGAAAAAAATAAAAACTTTAACAAATGATGATGTAAAAGTAAAAACACCTGGAAATAACCAAGACTAAACCAGACCTGATCCAGATCTAAACCAAACCTGACCCAGATCTAAACCAGACCCCACTCAGATCTAAACCAGACCCAGGTTGAGGGGTGATCTGGTCCAGACCGCCTGGATGTGGGTCATGTGACCTCAGCAGGTGTCATATGAAGGAACATATTTGTCTCGGTTCAGGTCTGTGGGTGTGGAGCTGCTGTCCACCAACATGTCCGTCAACATTAAGAATCATCTGGAGAATCATTGGTTGTGTTTCCATAAAATCCCCAAATTCTGCTTCAGATTCACTGGAAAAAGTCACAAGTGAATGAACGGTGGTGCGGTCAGTAGGTGGCGCTGTGGGCAGCGCTAGTGCGGTCAGTAGGTGGCGCTGTGGGCAGCGCTAGTGCGGTCAGTAGGTGGCGCTGTGGGCAGCGCTGGTGGATCTTTGGTTTCATCATTAAACCTCCGGGGCCACAGTTAGAACCTGGTCTTTGTGTGAGGTGTTAATGAACTAACGTGGTTTCCAGTGTCTAATTAAAGTGACTCATCAGCTCCGTCTCCAGCCTCCGGTGGCATCTGTTACTATGGAGACGGCAGCATTCAACACACCCCCCCCCAGGATCTCAGGTCTGATGTTCAGATAATTGTCAGCAGATTCTCAGACAAACACTGAGAAGAATCTGCAACTTTTACTCCCAGAAGATGGATTATATTTTTACCCCGCAATAAAACCAAATGAACTGAAGAAACACCTCAAGATTGTTAACAATTCAAAGACATGAAGTCAGATCTTTAATATGGATTTTGTTTAGTTAATTCTCAAATCTACTAAACACGGTGAATAACCTGAGATGTGGTCAGTTTAGCAGAACAGGACAGTAAATGCAACTGATGGGAAAACCACGACATACATCAGATTTCACATGTTAAGATGCATAAAATGAAGCTGTGCTTATTAAAACCATCCAAAACAGTGACTTAAAGGGTTGATATGTTTCATTTCTACATTCAGATATTCCGAAAATGAACTAAAGTGATCATTTCAGTGTTTATAATACAGATCTGTGAACCAGTGAACAGTTTCTTTAAATGTGCATAAAGTTATACAAACATCTCGACTCTTACACTTTCACAAAGTTACAACATCCCATAAACCCTCCTGAAACAGTAAATGCTACTGAACTCAGTGATAAATACTCAGATAAACAATCAACACTAAGTCGTGTTTATATTGAACAAGCGTAAAACTAATGACACCTTTTACTTTACACTTGTTAAATAATTCATTATTTCCTCTGACTGTGACGTCTTCATCTCTGTCCTGTTAATCAGTCCTTTGGCGTGTTGTTGGAGACCGCCATCACCGCCGCCGTCACTGTTCGCCTTATACTGGTAGTGCGTTCTGCTCTCTGTCGGCCTTCCGCTGCCTTCCTTCATGCCTTCATGCTTTGTCGAGCTCAGTTATCATTTTAAGTGATAATAAATCACAGGTAGATCTCTGCTCCGCTGATTACCGCAGGGAATTATTCAAGGACTAAATTACAATACTTATGGCAGACAGGTAGACCGCCACCACCGCTGCCGCTGCACCACCTCCACCACCGCTGCCGCTCCATGTGTTATTATTCAAATCAGACGCTGACGCCATAAATCACAGCTGTGATCAGACGCAGAGAAGACACCGACACTCACATTAGGGACGGATTAAAGCCTTCAGCATCCGCCACATACACAACTATGAAAGTACAACCATAAAACTACAACTACAACCACAAAACTACAACTACAACCCAAAATTACAACTACAAAAACAAACCCCCAACTACAACCACAAAACTACAACTACAACCCAAAATTACAACTACAACCATAAAACTACAACTACAACCATAAAACTACAACTACAACCCAAAATTACAACTACAACCACAAACTCCCAACTACAACCATAAAACTACAACTACAACCACAACTACAACCATAAAACTACAACTACAACCACAAAACTACAACTACAACCATACAACTACAACTACAACCCAAAATTACAACTACAACCACAAACTCCCAACTACAACCATAAAACTACAACTACAACTACAAAACTACAACTACAACCACAAAACTACAACTACAACTACAACCACAAAACTACAACTACAACCACAAAACTACAACTACAACCCAAAATTACAACTACAACCACAAACCCCCAACTACAACCATAAAACTACAACTACAACCACAAAACTACAACTACAACCCAAAATTACAACTACAACCACAAACCCCCAACTACAACCATAAAACTACAACTACAACCACAAACCCCCAACAACAACCATAAAACTACAACCACAAAACTACAACTACAACCACAAACCCCCAACTACAACCATAAAACTACAACTACAACTACAACCACAAAACTACAACTACAACCCAAAACTACAACTATAACCACAAACCCCCAACAACAACCATAAAACTACAACCACAAAACTACAACTACAACCACAAACCTGTGATCAGATGGACAGACTCGTATTAGAGGCAGATTAAAACCTTCACCATCCACCACAACTACAACCATAGAACTCCAAGTACAACCGACAACAAATTGTGCAAGTTTGAAAGGTCTTCCTCATGATTTAACCCTGAGACCATGACCACTGTCCCTGAAGGACTTTTAATCATTAATTCAACCAATATGCTTCAAAATTCAAGGAAATGTGGCATTCCACATGTGCCTTTCCTGGGCTCACTGAGGTTCTGTCGTGAACATGTTTAAGCATTAGTGTTGATTCATTAAAATTTCCTCACTTTAGTCAATAAATGATTATAATTCACTTATGACAGGTTAGGTATGGATAAGACTACATCTGCAATCAATTCTCTAAATAAGAAAAAACAAACTTTCTAAAGGTTTTGTCAAAATCATACAAAAAAACCTCAACATTTTACGGCCGTTTTGTCTTCATTTGTGGTAAATTCATTCGTTCTCAGACGATGCAAATGCAAAGTTGTGACTTTAAATAAACCAGAATCAGATAATGATTGACTCCTGATGCTGAAGGTTAGAAAAAAATTAACTTGTACACGTCATGAGTCACAGATGGTGAAAAATATTGATGTGCAAATTATTGTGGGATTATTGCAAGTATTTGGGGTCAAGATGAAGGTCATGTAGACATATGTATTTATTTTAATGGTTTACATTTACAAAAACATCCATATGAGTGTGAACAGGCCTCCATTCAGATGTTTTTACCTTTAAGGTCGACTGTGGTGAACGCCGTCAAAGTGTCTGTTTTCATCTGATTGTCTGGTTTTAGGGCAGTATTACTGTTTCACTGAGTGTGGTCTCCGTTGCAGTATTAATGCAGTATTCTGTCTGCATGTGTGATACTGATGCAGTGGCCTTTCCTTCAGCTCCTCCTCCTCCTCCATCTTCAGTGTGATATTACAGCTCAGAGGATGATGGACACTCAGTGAAAACCCTGTAATAATCTTCCTGTGTGGCATCAGCGCTCATTACAGGTTAGAAAAATGTGAGTATTTCCATTTAACAGCCTTAAATGTGCAGTTTAGTGGCTGATCTGTGCCTTCACATCACTGATATAAACACTTATTGAAGAGGACAGTTTGATAAATGCTGCAAACTCGGCTGTTTCTCCGCTCATTTACATCCTACAGCTGCTGCTGCTTCTGTTTATCTGATGCTAAAACTCTTGGAAATGTGGAGGACGGCGCCGTCCGCTGGGAGATTTAGTCCAATCAGAGTCAAACATCCACAGCTCTCATCTCTTACAGCCTCTAATTTACACATTAACCATAAATTTAACACGTGTGGGTTTTATTTAAGGGATTGATTCATCTCTTTCAGGGTTTTCTTCAGATTCTATCAGTTTCCAAATGTCGTCTGGTTCGGCGGCGGCGTTAAAGGCCGTGTGGGTTCTCGTTAAAACACAGGAGTCACATCAAGGACTGACTTTACTGCAGGACTCCGCCCTCCATTACCTGACGGCAGTAATGACATGGCACCGGGCCATGGCGTCCACAGCCTGAGGACGGCGAGTTCAGATTTACACCGAAACAACGCCGAGGGACTAGGAGGGGGCGGGGTTTATGAAGGGAAACAAACACAGGCAGGAGGAGCTGGGAGGAGGGGGGTGGGATGTACCAGCAAACACCTCAGTGAACATTTACAGATATAAGATCAGAGAAACAGCAGACGTTGGTGTCTAAACCTGCAGTACCATGAACGACCACTAGAGGCTCCAACAGCAGGTCAGTCTGTGAAACACACATTTAGCTGGAATTAACAGCTAAGGTCTTTATAGTTAATGCACCATGATGGATATACTTCTACCTCACCTCTTTTTTTTTTTAAGTTTATTAGGGATAATGAACTAAAATAAAAGTTGGATTCGTATAAAAATGTTTAAGTTTTTTATATTCCCTAATAAAATAAAAAAGATTGATGATATGATATTTTAGAATCTGTGTAATTTCATTATGTATAATTTCAATCATGCTGGTTAATTTGTAAGAAATGTCATTTATAAGATGGGTCAAAACAGAACAAGGGCAATAATAGATTAAATGAAGTGTTTCTAACTCTGCTCAGATGTACAGATCATAACCACGGTCTCTGAAGGACTTTTCCATCATGAATTCAACCAGTACGCTCAAAATATCAGGACGTGGAGTTTCTCGACTTTCCCGGGGTTCCACATGTGTCTTTCCTGGGCTCACTGAGGTTCTGTAGTGAACATGTTTAAGCATTAGCATTGATTCATTAACATTTCCTTGTTATATAAATGAGTTTATCATGGTTTGCAACTGAACTAGATGCACATGTTTCTGTATCCAGATATTTATATCTGTCCATTCTCTTCTGAATGATGATCTCACTCATTGTTTCTGGTTTTGTGTTAAAATACAGAAATATTGAAATAATGTGTTCTATGAAATACACAAACATCTGAAAATGGAGCTTGAACTTGACCTGGTTTCCCTCCTTCTGTGCCTTCCCACCAGCAGAAAAAAACTGCTAAAGGTTCTGACATTTTGTGCCAGAAGAAATATTCTCCAACAATGGATTTCAGATAAAAGCCCTCATTTTAAGGTGGTATTGACCATTAATGGAATATAGACATAGACTCATTCACTATAAACCAATGCCTTTAACAGATGGAATCCACGTCTTATATTATGACATGTCATCATTTCTTTATCTTCCATTAATACATTCTGTAATAACAGTGCATAATGTGTCTCACGTTGACTTCTGCTTTTAATTTTTATGTCATTTCCAGCTTTTTTTTCTTATGCGTTTGTTTACTGATTAAAAATGAATAAACCTATTATTAAAATAACACATAACAGTCAGAGTAAATAAACATACAGACGTTGTCACCTGTTACAGATCTGTTACTGCCTTGGTTCTGGTGAATCCATCTCGACCTTATCCGGTGTCTGGATCCCTTTGGGTTTTGAACGTGGCCCTGGTTCTGATGAATCCCTCTGTACCTGATCCAGTTTCCGGATCCGTTCAGGTCTTAATCGTGGCCCTGGTTCTGGTGAATCCGTGTGTACCTGATCCAGTTTCTGGGTCTGGTTTCGGGGTCCATTTGGGTCTTGAAGCATAGGGGAGAGCGGGCCTTTTCTGTAATCTTTCCTACACTATGGAACAGCCTACCTCTCCTTATCAGGACCTCACCTATAGCTGATACTTTTAAAACTCATTTAAAAACCCATTCTATTCTTTGGCTTTTAAACCGGACTGAGAATTGACATTTTGGTATTGAATTTATTTTACTTCATTTTATTTTATTTCATTTTACTTGTGTAGATTTTAATATATATATATATATATTTTTTTTTTATTCCCATTCCTGCTTTGTGTCTGTACGGCACTTTGGTCAGCGTCTGTTGGTTTTAATGTGCTTTAGAAATAAAACTGACTTGACTTAAACGTGGCCCTGGTTCTGGTGAATCCACCTGTACCTGATCCGGTTTCCTGTGGCGTTTTCCGAGGCTGGCACTAAAGTCGTGACCTGTGGTGAAACCGTGCAGTGGCGTGTTCATCCCAGCACCGTGGGGCCTGTTACAGCGTTAAAGAAGTGGGCGGGGCCGGGCCGTCCCAGGTCGTGTGGGCGGGCCTCCCCTCACCCTCTGCCTGTGTTCTTAAGTGATAACAGCCACAGCCGATGTTCACGGCTCATTTCATTTCATTACGGCGTCCCGTCCGCCTCATCGCCTCGGTTCCCAGGCTCCCCTTTCATCTCCACATGCAGCCAATCACTCATAGGCGGCGAGGGGGGGAGGGGTCTAATCCAAGGTTTGTGAAACCAATTTTCCGTGCTGTAAGAAGAATCCTCCAGAGAGAAAGCACTTGCAAACTAGACGTGAAAACTATGCATAATTCTGTGGCCGCCGCCACGGTTCTGCTGTGGACGCTGAACCGGCCCATTACACTGTTTATCAGTAAATTGACTGTGATGCGTTCACTTCCAGCCTGTTATTTGAGGATGCATGAAGCCGCCATGGATATGCAGCCTCCTGATTCATAATTTAAGACTAACAGAGGAAAAACAAAGACAAACACAGAGGCCGATGTTCAGAACCGGCTCGGTCCGTAACCTTTACACTGGACTCCCACAGTCCTCTGGGGCCGAGCAGCGCCAGGCGGAGCCGTGAAGGTCAGGTTTCTCCGGGTGCTCGTGTGTCATCATTTAGAGGTGTCATTGAACGTCACCTGGTCAACCGGAATGAGTCCGTCTAGAACCGGCCCAGAACCTCCTGCAGACCCTGACCCAGGTCCACCTGGAAACCCCACCTGAACCCAGTCACAGCCCCAGAAGCAGCATTTCCCCCACAGTCCAGACCACAGTCCAGTCAGGTCCACTTAGGTCCAAACAGGTCCAGTTAGGTCCAAACAGGTCCAGTCAGGTCCACTTAGGTCCAAACAGGTCCACTTAGGTCCAAACAGGTCCAGTCAGGTCCACTTAGGTTTAATCCGTTGAAGGCAGATTGTTTCGTGTCTGTTACTGTAAATGTAGATAATAAAGCTTTGCTGTTTTCATTAATGGTTCTGTGAAAAACCGTGGATGTGACGGCGTTGGCGTCTGTGTTTCTGTTTTTGTGGACGAACATGACATCTCGTTCTCCTCCGATGATCCTCCTCATGTCTCCAAAACCACATGACACTTTAACACTTTAAACCCCCCCCAACGCCCCCATCTCAGTGACTGAAGGAGATGTCAGGGCCGTTTTGCTGCCACTGACAGCCTCCACGCTTGGATGAACCTCAGACAGCGTCTCTTCACTCAGACATTTGACAGCGATAAAGACCTCGACCTCAGCGGGAAACGACTGACTGATCATCTTCAACACATGGAACCGATTCACTGCAGTCCACAGAGGACTGACTCCAGAGGACACATCTGAGACCACATCCATCTGAGACCGTATCCATCGGAGACCACATCCATCTTAGACCACATCCATCTTAGACCTCGTCCATCTGAGACCATGTCCATCTGAGACCATGTCCATCTGAGACCAATTCCATCTGAGACCATGTCCATCTGAGACCGTGTCCATCTGAGACCATGTCCATCTGAGACCATGTCCATCTGAGACCATGTCCCCCTGAGACCGCATCCAGTGACCCTGTGACCTTTGACCTCTTTCAGTCTTGTACCTGGTGACCTTTGACCTCTGTCTGAGTTCTATCTGTTCTATCTGTTCTCTAATCACGTCGTTCCTCCAGTCTTGGTTTTAATCTTACTGTGGATCTTCTTATTAGCCGACAATCATCAGATTTTAACTCCGTGGATTAAAATAAAATCACTGCTGTTCAAGGTTAAAGGAGACAATAGATTTTCTCTCCCGCAGTTCGATAAATGTCTTTATCCTGAACCTCATATTACCCAGCGTCCTCTGCCGCCGTCCAGACGCCTGTCACAGCGTTAATGCCTGTTTACCTTCAGTTTGGACAAAAAACTCTGCATTAATGGAGTTCACAAACTCAACTTTTTCAACTTCAACTCCTGCACTTGAACACATCTGTCTGTACTTTATACTATTACAGTCACTAAACAGGCTTTAGTTTGAATGAATGGAACAGAAACACATAGAAAAGACAATGAAGTCAGTGAATCCATCAGTGAAAAGAACAGAAAAGATGATGTGATGATATATATTTTACATCATCATAAATAACGTAAAATATAAAAGATGAAAAATGACCATGAATACCTAATTGAAAAGGTCAAAGGTCATTTCCATCTTGTGGTTCTAAATGTTTTACCAGTTCTCCAGTGGAAAATATGACATGAGGGAGCGCTGATGTGCGTATTTATCATAATTCCCAAAGCACGTGAAGGCAACATGAGTCCAACCTGCTGAGCCCCAGTGCATCGTGGGAATCCCAGCCTCCTAATTGCTGTTAAACTATGTGTTGGTTATGGTTATGGCCCCGCCCCCCGTCATCTGATGGGTAAATGAAGTATACTTAGGCGTGGTTCTGACGCCGAGGCTTCAGTTCTGATGGAGCATGAATGATGATCCAGGTCCAGGAATGTGGTTCAGGTCTGACCGATGTACTTAAACGGTGCAGAAGGCCGGGCCTCGCCGCTCGCCTCTGACTCAAAGCCTGGGCGTTTTTCCAGGAGCCTCCACCCACTTTATAAATCACAGCAGTGTCGGTGTGGACCCGCCCACCGACCCCAGTCATTGGTCAGTGTCAGCTGCAGCAGCTTGTCCATCCCCCTCCGCCTCATGGCTCAAAACCACCATCCATCCTGTGGGTGAGTGTCCTGATGGACTGAACCCAGACCAGCAGAACCTAAACCCACGAAACACAAACTGGACTGGACTAAACCAAACTGGACTAAACTAAACTAAACTGGACTACACTAAACTGGACTACACTAAACTAAACTGGACTGGACTAAACTAAACTGGACTAAACTAAACTGGACTGGACTAAACTAAACTGGACTGGACTAAACTAAACAAAATTAGACTAAACTTAACTAAACTGAACTGGACTGGACTAAACTTAGCTAGACTGGACTGGACTAAATTAATCTAAACTGGACTGGACTGGACTGAACGAAACTAAACTGAACTGGACTGGACTGGACTGGACTAAACTAAACTGAACTGGACTGAACTAAACTGAACTGAACTGGACTGGACTAAACTAAGCTAGACTGGACTGGACTAAATTAAACTAAACTGGACAGGAGGACTGGACTGGACTGAATGAAACTAAATTAAACTGGACTGGACTGAACTTAACTAAACTAAACTGGACTGTTTTACTGGACTGGACTGGACTAAACTAAACTGGACTGGACTAAACTAAACTAAACTGGACTGAACTAAACTAAACTAAACTAAACTGGACTGGACTGGAAACGGTGCCCTGAGGGATCCCATTCTCAATGTGATAAAACAGATTTATGATCAATAATAATCTGATAACTCCACTAAACAGGGTTAGTGTTTACATCTGTTTCTACTGATTTAATGGTGAATGCGATTAAAACAGTGTTGAGGCTCTGAGTTATCGTCCTCTGGTTCTGATCCGGTCGTTGGACAGTTTTTTGTTAATTCTAATATATTCAGCTGTAATTAATCCTCGTTTCTCCGCGTGTTTGGCCTCTGTGGCGTTGGCGGTGATGTCATCACTTTCGGACAGTCACATTCATCAGAAGTAAAAGCTCCCGTTTGGTCGGGTCGGGTCGTGCAGTTGCCTCGTGAGTGGTTCTGATTCGCTGCCAGATGATGAGAGCCGCGGCGTCAAAGACCAAGTGAGATAAATGAGTGGAGATGGTCTGGAACTGAGCAACAGCTGGACGGAGGAACAGCAGCTCTGGAAAGCTCCGACAGCAACGGACTGGAACGCAACACACAAACACAACACACAAACAGGACACAAACGCAACACAAACAGGACACAAACGCAACACACAAACAGGACACAAACACAACACAAACAGGACACAAACGCAACACAAACAGGACACAAACAGGACACAAACACAACACAAACAGGACACAAACGCAACACACACAGGACACAAACGCAACACAAACAGGACACAAACACAACACACAAACAGGACACAAACGCAACACACAAACAGGACACAAACAGGACACAAACACAACACAAACAGGACACAAACACAACACACAAACAGGACACAAACAACACACAAACAGGACACAAACGCAACACAAACAGGACACAAACGCAACACACAAACAGGACACAAACGCAACACACAAACAGGACACAAACAACACACAAACAGGACACAAACGCAACACACAAACAGGACACAAACAACACACAAACAACACACAAACAGGACACAAACAACACACAAACAGGACACAAACGCAACAAAACAGGACACAAACACAACACACAAACAGGACACAAACAACACACAAACAGGACACAAACACAACACACAAACAGGACACAAACAACACACAAACAGGACACAAACACAACACACAAACAACACACAAACAACACACAAACAGAACACAAACAACACACAAACAGGACACAAACACAACACAAACAGGACACAAACGCAACACAAACAGGACACAAACGCAACACACAAACAGGACACAAACAACACACAAACAGGACACAAACAACACACAAACAACACACAAACAGGACACAAACAACACACAAACAGGACACAAACAACACACAAACAGGACACAAACTCAACATTTAGACCCAGATGAATGAAAACCAGACGTCTACTGAGGCCTGGACGGAGATGCTTCCATACAGTGGTTTATCGTCTTCTATCAAACCCTTTAGATAGTCGTGTTGCATTAGCGCCCCCTAATGTAACAGCTATGAACGGCGAGTTTCACGTAAATATATAAATATCCATGATGTTATGTTCATCGCCTCAACAATGACAAAAAGAAGAAATCAAATCAGTAGAAATCAAGCCAATAAAAAGTCGGTCATTTCAGATTTTATGCGAACTCAGACCGTTGCCGTGGTTACGCAGCAAATTTCACCATGCAGCAGGAAGTAGTTACAACCAGACTATACTTTTTATCGGCGTTTACACGATGGATTGGAGACTGAACACATGGACACGTTAATATTAAGGCTGTTGTCATGGAAATATGTACAACTATCTATGCATGGGTGTAAATATTAATGTGATGGATTATATCGTTATAGCTTCATAGTATAATTGTAATGTTATTTTTATAATTGCAGAATAAATTAAGTCATATTTTTTTCGAGTCATAGCCAATGATGTAAAATGAATCTGCAGTGTTAAAGTTACACAGGTATCGTAATTTGGGCAAAAATATGACTTAGGCAATTATACTATGACGCTAACGATATATATTTACATGTTTAGAACTAGATTCGTATGTATATGATTGTAAGTGTGATCTATGTGGGAACAGGTGTAATGTACTGTATGTGTAAATATAAATAAATATATATGTATGTATATGTATGTATGTTTGTGTAAATGGATACATACATACATACATTTTTTCTATATTTTTACCTGCAAATGATAAATTTTACTGTCATTCAAGAACAAACCAGAACCAAAATCAATTAAATTTTGTTGCATTGACTCTGCATTGAAATTGCTATCAAGAAAATAAATAGAGTTTCTCAAATATAAAAAAAAAAGATTCTATGTTCATACGGTTAAAAATCTGTTTAAAAGTCAACAAAATAGTTTGATCATTTTTAATGTGCATAATGTACATTAATTATGTTCTTTTCTCGTGTCTTTTTTCTGCTTCCACATGCTCTAAATAAACGATCAATCATTCGAACCCTTGTTCTCTGTGAAACTCACTGAAAGTGTCTAATTATTGGCCCAGATTTATGATAAAAAACATGTTTGTAGGAGCCGGTTTTCTAATTTGACGTTTCTCTACCAGTGAAACCACCTTGTTCTGGGTCATAAACGATGATGATCTTCTGGTTCTTCTGGTTCTACCTAAAACACCAAAAGTTGAGTTTCACGATAATGAAACTAATCTGAGTGAAATAACTGAAGAAAAACCCTGACGAACTGATTGTTGCTATTATCAACTATCTGCATCAGAACAACTCAAGGAACTGTATTTGAGGTCGGAGTGAAAATAAATGAATAATTCCATGTAAAATGTAAATCTGAATGTGGTTAAAAATGGGGAAAAAACCCACAGAAGTGTTTCCACTAATGACGTTATTCAAATGTTGTTTAACATAAAAGATAAAAACATCCTCAGATTATTTTTACTCTTTTCTGTCGTTTCATGAACCGTGTTGTGTTCATACATGTTTTTTTGGGTCAGTGAATGTCTCTCGGCGTCATGGAAATGGAGGAGGTGTATGATCATCAGGGTTCAGGTCCGATGTGGGTTCATGAGACCAGAGCCTGTCCAGGTGGTCCAGTAGGTGGTCGGGGGGGGTTTAGACGAGGTCAAGCTGATCCTGATTCAACCATGAATCTCCTCCATCAGGGCTACGGGTTCATCTGGTTCATCTGAGTCGAGTGTAGACCTGGTCCTTGTTCGACCTGGATTCAGTCTCAGAGTCATGAGACCAGAACCAACTGCATCGACGTACGTTTTTAGGTCAGATCACACTTTGTTTCCTCTTGTTTCTATATCTGCGTCTTTTGTTTATTAATCAGATAATTGTAAAAATCAGATGTGACGCGTTTACAGTCACTTCAGAAATAGGATAATCCATAAACACTAGTTTTAACGTTTCAGTCCATTATCGGATTTATTTCAGAGTTTGTACGTACGTAGTGATGTAGAATCCAACTTCCGGTTGTCTTCTACATCTCCTCTGTTTTCTCTGATTTAATCGTTTTTCCACATGTTCAGATGTAACAGAACTAAATAAATCAGATTAACCTGTTTACATGCATGAAGACATGGGAGTATTGGGGACAAATCCAGGTGTGTTAATCTGATTTATTATAATCAGATTACTGCTGTTATCTGATAACAGCAGTATACGGGTGGCTGTGGCTCAGGAGTGGATCGTCCAATAACTGAAGGGTTGGCGGTTCGAATCCCACTCTGTTCTAGTTATGTGCTGTTGTGTCCTTGAGCAAGACACTTCACCCTCCTTGCCTCCAGAGCTGCTACTCACACTGGTGCATGAATGTTTGGTGGTGGTCGGAGCAGCCGTTTGACGCAGACTGGGAGCCACCCTTCTGTCAGCCTGCCCCAGAGTTTACCACCACCAGAGAATGAATGGTGACGCACACTTTGAGTAAGCGTTCATAGAAAAGTGCTATATAAATCTAATCCGTTATTATCATTATTATAAAACAGATCAGATTATACTTTTATTTATATCAGATACTGATCAGAGTATTAGTGTGGATGTAAACAGGGTCAGTGTACATCTGTAGACCTACATTTGAAAACACATTAATGTAAACGTATAAATGATGGGGCCTAAGACGGTGCCCTGAGGGATCCCATTCTCAACTTACTGACAGATTTATGATCAATAATAATCTGATGACTCCACAGATCAGAGACTGATCAGAGTATTAGTGTGGATGGAAACGGGGTCATTGATGAATGTCAGAGGTTCATTTCTGTGTTTTTATGTGAAGATAAATTCATCAAAGGGCTCATATTTATCTAAACCCACTTTTCTGAGTCTGTTGTTCATTTATTTGTGTATTTGGACCCTGATAGTTCATACAGTTTGAATTTGAACCCTCCAGGTGCGGCAACGCTATATTTATATTAATTTTGGCAAAACTCGAGTGGATTTCTACAACCTGTTTTAATTCCTGCTTAAATTGTCATGTCTATAACTAATTAGTTCACGACATTTGCACATATAAGGTCCAGACTTCCAACGAACATTTCTCTGAGTACGACATAAGTGTTTATCAGCAGCAGCGGTTGGAGTAAAAACTGAAAATATGTCCAAACTCCAAGCTGATTACCTAAAATGTTCAGTTGTCGGTTGAACAGGACAGAGCAGCACAGCCAATAACCTGGAGGGGGCGGGGCCATATGCATTTAAAGGGCCAGCGCTCCAAACCACCTTTCTGGTGTCATTACTCAGAAATAGGGTTGAAGATGGAGCTGTGGAGTTAAATGAATGAAGAATTCAGACCCAAGCAGAGCATTTACAGTTTATGGAGACCACAGGGAAAGGTTTGAAAATGTATAATTCCATTTAAAAAAGCAAAATATCACTCCTTTAAAGGTGGGGTATGAGATCTTAGAAAAACAGTTCAAGCAAGCTACAATTAGGAGATACACAGTTCAAAAGTCCACACCCCTTTCTTCAGACATCCCCCCGAAGCCACGCCTCCAGAATACTGGCATGTGCAAGGCTTGTTCTCGAGGGTTCACAAGCGCTGCACAGCAACAGTTCGCCCGGCTCAGGCTCTGACACTGACTCGGGCTCGGATACATGCATACCTCCTTCAGTTTCCTCCAACACCCCCGCTCTTACAGAACAGCCCCAGTTCAGACCTATCTGACAAACGTTACATTTCCTAGCGATTTATGTTAGTGACAAAACAGTTTTCCGGTGAACTTTCCATCCTAACATTGATAATATAATTAGCCAAGCTCTGGCTTCGTTTCCTGTACAAGTGCTCCAAGCCTCTGAGAACGCACGATCCATACGCAAAGAGGGATACGCGCAGAGGGGGGAGGGACAAATGGCAGTTGAGTTTGATAGACATATCACCGTTCAGTCATTTTGAGTGGGTGCTCTAAATGGTTGGATGGTGTTTTTTCAGTCCTGTCCGTTCCACAGGAAAATACTTTTTTTTTTTTTTTTTTTTTGTGTTAGAGCATTTAATTAATTTGGTGGAATCGGGGTGTGTGGGGGATTTTAAGCAATATAGTAAAAAATGCTCCAGGAAAACATCTCCTACCCCACCTTTAAATCAGATGATTATGAACTTGTTAATCTCAGTTTAATTCTTGTATCTCCTCACACAGATTAAAACCTGAACATGTCTGTGCTTTATCTGCCATGTTTTCATGCCAAACTCATCGTCTTGTCCATGTCATGCTCCAGGTGTTAGCGTGTGCATGTGTTAGCGTGTGCATGTGTTAGCGTGTGCATGTGTTAGCCTGTGTAGGTGTTAGCGTGTGCATGTGTTAGCCTGTGTAGGTGTTAGCGTGTGCATGTGTTAGCCTGTGCAGGTGTTAGCGTGTGCATGTGTTAGCGTGTGCAGGTGTTAGCGTGTGCATGTGTTAGCGTGTGCAGGTGTTAGCGTGTGCATGTGTTAGCGTGTGCAGGTGTTTAGTGTGTGCATGTGTTAGCGTGTGCAGGTGTTAGCGTGTGCATGTGTTAGTGTGTGCAGGTGTTGGCGTGTGCAGGTTAGCGTGCGGCGGCGGTACTGATGTGTGTCGTGGGTAAATAAAGGGTCCGTCTCCTTGGGCTGTGAACAACAGCCTATTAATCATGAGGAGCAGAAGGTAATGGTGTCAGATATTTCAGAGAACGGGAAAGGTCAGCGTCAAGTTTGGAAGCAGCTGCTGTTAATGTCAGCCTCTCCAAACACGGCGCCGCCGCTGCCACCCGCTGGGTTTCCTCAAGTCCAATAAAAGCAGCTGCTTCGTCGTCTCCGGTGGAAACTTCACTGTTTGACAGACTCCGATTCAGAGAAGATGCAGTTATTCTCTGCAGACGAACAAACACACACTTCCACTGATGGAACGTGAGCATGAGCACGACTGGTCTAGAGAAAGAAAGACACATATACAGGATTAAAGCTATGTATACTGATGATCAGACACAAACATCATCAGACTGAAACCCTGCGATTCTCAGAGGACGTTGAACTGATGTCACTGTTCTGGAAATGTATAGATTCTAAATGAGATTTCACACATACTGTAAATGTATGAAAGATGTACAAAATCCTTAAACCCACTTTAAACTTATTTTAGATAGATAGATAGATAGATAGATAGATAGATAGATAGATAGATAGATAGATAGATAGATAGATAGATAGA
>JAPQRP010000016.1:34923209-34933589 GCA_037367295.1 Apogon hyalosoma | reverse complement strand
AGATAGATAGATAGATAGATAGATAGATAGATAGATAGATAGATAGATAGATAGATAGATAGATAGATAGATGTTGACATAACTGAATTTATCAGATCCACTCATTTATACAAACTAAACTCAAATTTTTAGTTTGTATTTGGTCTGGATTAGACTGGTTTGGTCTGGATTAGACTGGTTTGGTCTGGGTTGGTTCCACTGGGACATGTTGGACATGGAATATGGACGTTGAACTACAACTATTTAAATCAATAAACTGGTTTTCCTGTGTCTGACTGGGATTCTACCCACATCTGAACATGAATACATAAAATAATTTGAATAAACTCGTCGTTTTCATGGTTAAATCACTAATAACCTGTGAAAAAGGTACAAAACTGTTCATAAAAATGATAATTTTGTTAAATATCCGTATTAATGTGGATTACATCTGAATTAAACCCACACCCACTAAACAAACACTTCATCAGAGGAGGTTAAATTACCCATGAGCCCACGGGCCTGGCTCCAGATGCACCACATGGACGCCGTGCTGCCTTCACTGACCCACGTCAACTGCAGAGCAAATATAATTGGATTTGGTCACAGAATCAACATTGGGCGTGTAATTGTGGGGATTAAAGGCAGATAATCAGCTGATGTGGCTGATTATCACATTAGTGTCAGAGCAGATTAAAGCGGCGGCAGCGGCTCTTCATCTGCAGACGTGAACGCATCATCTTCTATTAAACGCACCGCCGTCGCCGTAGCTGATGGTTGGTCCTGTTAATATTCCTGTCACGCCGTCTCTCCAGATGTGACGCCCGCCGTGTCAGGATTAGCATATGAACCGCCGCGCACATCTGAAAAAACATTTCCTGAAAATGTGACAACGCGGTGCTGGCGGAGGTCGCCACAAAAGCCTTTCCGCCCGTAATAGATTACTGAGAGCTGACATTTAAGCGCTGGCGCCCGAATAGAGAGATCTCATTGGAAACGCACCAATCAGATGGCGGTGCCGCTGACAGACATGCATTATTCATGGCCGCCTCCAAAACACAGATCAAGTGGCGGCGCGTCGACGTCGTCAGTAATGGCTGAAGTCAAGTAGCGGCAGCGGTGAAGAGGCATTCATGTGACACCTGGGCAGGTCACCGCATATTAATGACGCCGTTTCATCGCGCGCGTTACCTCGGTGTCATCAACAGGCCTGTTTTTTTTCTAGTGGGTCATTGGAGGTCACAGGTTCGTTCATGGAGCGTTCGGCAGATGAAGGAATGCCGCTAAATGGAAAAATAAATGTCACCCTGACGACAGGAGGCAACACCTGCTCACAAGTGAAGATCAACGATCAAAATGCCACTTAACGACGACAGCGGACAGGGAGAGCCAGTACATGGGTTCATCCACAGACAGGACAGCAGTGGCGTCACCAGGAGCAACAACAACTGTCAAAAAAATATGAAGTATGAAGTATCCAGGACGCGGACAGTCAGGGTTCAACATACAAATGTACAATAACCCTGTAAATGTGATTTATCTGCAATAGTCTTCTGTTCTGCAGTAATAAAGTAATATGTATTCAATATTTATCTAAATAGAAATGCACTATTTTTATTGACACATTTCACATGCAGGGTGGACACAAGCAGAGCCCATGTGCAGGTTTTCCTCTATATACATTCTACAGCAGCGCCACTGCTGAACTCTCAGTGCCGCTGCAAATAAACAAAACAAAAACACTTTATTCTGAGGCTGGGGCACCGATAAGGGGGTTAAACAGACAGA
Source organism: Apogon hyalosoma (assembly GCA_037367295.1). Classification (NCBI taxonomy): domain Eukaryota; kingdom Metazoa; phylum Chordata; class Actinopteri; order Kurtiformes; family Apogonidae; genus Apogon; species Apogon hyalosoma. The sequence goes on along the minus strand of JAPQRP010000016.1, from coordinate 34,931,822 downwards.
GGCACAGAAGCATGTCCGAAGCGCGTTAAGTTTCACTTTCGGTTTCCAGTAGTTACAGAGCGCACCCGCCCCACCCCCACCCGTCACTGGTCTGCTTCACTGTGCTGAAAACATAGTAATAATAATAATAATCAGAACCATCATCATCATCGTCTTTATTTCTATAGGACTCGTAAAAATAGTTTATACAGTGATTTGACAGTAAACGGGACAATCAGAAAAGTAATGAGTTACCAGTTAAACCAAACACTTAAACCAATGTTAGTTAAACTAAATAGTTAAATCAGTACCAATTAAACCAAACCATTAAACTAATGTCGGTTAAGCTAAACCGTTAAACCTGGGTCTGACCTGGGTCGTTCTGCTGTTTTAAAGTGAAGCTGTCTTTAATTTCTTTAGATTCTCTGTTGTTGGTTGATCCAGACCAAACCTCCGTGGGCTGGGAGGTGTAATAACACACATTTATCACTGTTTCCAGACTCTTTATAGACAAAGCGATTAGCGCTGATGAACACAGATGAATCCATACTGAATAGAAGGCTTTGGTGCTGGTGGATCGGCTGCAGTTGTCTGCGCACATGTTTATGAGGAGTCTTTGTCCTCGGTGCAGATGAGCGGGAGGATCGTCCGCCTGGCCTACATGGAAATAAAAGCCCCTCAGCGCCTTCATCCATATTCATGAGTCGACTGTTGACAGAGTAAGAGGCTCTGACACAGTTAACGTTGACACTGAGGAGCAGCCCAACGCTGAGCAACGCAACAAACCTCTTTATTATCCCAGCGCTGCGCACCGTAAACCCTCATCACCGCCACCGTCAGAGGAACCCACCACGGCCGCGTGTGGGCGTCCTGGCAGTAGTTCTGGACCAGTTTGTGCTTTACAGCGCTGAGGTCCATCCGCCGCTGCCTCGGGTTTATGTGGCGCCACATGACACCCATAAACATAGATGATGTTTTTACTGTCGACTCTTTGGAGGAAACATCAGCTCGGGAGCAACAAACCACTGACATGACGTCATTTCAGCGAGTCCCGGACCCAAACCAACACCCCGGAAATATTAAAACACATCATTTCAACCAGATCCACAATAAAAACACACCGTTATTCCACCTCACAAATGAACCAATAACCTTCCATGTATCCAGGTGAACATATTATGCACACTTTGCACTTCATGTTATTAAAGGTCATATTATATTATATGAGATAAGTGTTGACACAGAGAGTTAATGAAATTACACAACAGTGACACAAAACAAACACATACAAGAGGCTCGTCGTTAATAACCTTGTTCTATTTTTATCAAAATTATTCTGTTTTTTACCTCTTTTATAAACATATATCTATATAAATATAGATATATTGCATAGCATTTAACCTCCCAGTACCAAGGTGAGCATATTATGCGCACTTTGCACCTCATGTTATTTAAGGTCATATTATTTTTCCCAGATTGTTTTAGGTCAGAATTCAAAAGTTGTTCATTTTTGTATAATTTTTTTTTTTTTTTTAATTCTGTCACATCCACTAAAACCAGCACATTGTAAACAATGTTAAATTACTACACTAACACCCTTCTCCCAAGTAAGTACAAAATGCACACACCATTGTTGGTGTTAATCGTGGACATATGCCAAGTTGAAAAAAAAAAAAAATCCAATTTTTATGTAGAATATTGAAATACAAAAATATGCATGTTTTTTGCATCAAAAACATGGTTAGTTCACATTCCAAAAATGGCCTTTAAAGGGTTAAAAATATCACAGTCATTGAGTATGTGGTATTTTTGTTTATGGCTCAAGTTGATGAAATACAAAAAAAGTTTAAAAAGTTAAAAACAGACTGTGAAAGTCATTTTGACATCACTCCAGTGCTGTGCAGATTATTTGCTTAGGGTGATTGAAGGACTTCTGTGATACCGAAGGGTTAAACACTAGACCCTTTTACACAGCGCTTCTGTCAGGGGAAGATTTCGCCTTTATTCCAGAATGACGTCTGTGTAAACGAAATGGTGGGATCAATTGGTCCCAACTTTATTGCGGCTCTGTAACGCCTCTGGAGGTAGAAACAGAGCCCTGATAAAGGTGGCATCAAGATTCTGGAACGCTCTGTGAAAAGAACACCTCTCTTCTGCAAACAAGGTGTGACGTTTTGATGGCGGTGACCCCCGTGCTGGAGAGACAGCAGATGCATATGGAGGCACCAGCATGGATTCTGCGACAGCCACCCTGGGGGCAGCAGCTTCGTGCCACTGATGCTGCGGCTTCACGCCATTTTCACCTGTGGCACAAGGCCGCGGCACCTGGGGTGGCTGCCACAGAATCCATGCCGGTACCTCCATATGGGGGGGTTTAAAAATGAGCCCATGTACAGTAAACAAACACATCAACGCAACCAGAAAGATGTCGAAGTGGGCAGACGCTGAGATCCGTGAGCTGTTGGGTGGAAGACTATCCATGCTAACATTTGTGGAACGGTGACGGATGGGCCGACTCTGCAGAGGTTAGCAGCACCGCTATGCTCAGGGTATTTCCGACGCAGAAGTGAAACGTCACACTATCCGCTGCGCTGCGTCACCGCCCCCTTGGTTCTAGAACATGGGTCCACTGTGTAAAAGTCCAGCCTGTCTGACCTCTGTTACTCCTTTTTCTTGGCTGTAAATTGGTCAGTGATGCAAAAAGGTGGGGTCACCATCTTGCCTTTTTTCCAGGATCTCTGTGTAAAAGTGACTAAAGAAAACTTCTTTTTTTAATAATGAGTCTTTTAGGTGTAAACTCTGTGTTTGCTCTTGTGTGGTTGAACCATGTCCACGCGTCCAATCCCATTCGGCCTAGAAGTATTAATGTGTGAGTGGCGCTATCGCAGCCTGGCAGCAGCGCCATCCCTGGTGGGAGGAGCTTTTACCCGCTCCAATATTAACATATTGCAGGTGCTTCTATCAGATTAGAGATGTCCTCCAGCAGCCAAAACACACATTAATCCTGTAATGAGTCGCCAGGCTGCGGCGGACGCCATTACCGGTCAGGTGACGTGCGGCGGGGGGGTGGTTATCAGCGCTGTGACTGCCTAATGACTTTTTAAGCTTCTCTGCAGAGACAATGGCTCTCATTAATCCAATTCAGAGGCACTTGTGCAGGATTCGGGCTGCACTGGAATCCACCACAGATGGACCACAACACCCTCCTGACTGATGGAGAACCTGCTCCCAACAACTACAGCTCCCAGGAGGCCGAGCGGCGCAAACACAGGCAAAGAATACACAGACAGACGGGGTTGAAAGACGAAGGTCTGGGTTTGACTGTGGTTCTTCTGCAGAGGCTGAGATTATAACGATGGTTTGGAGATGAAAAACGATGATTATTCATATTTTATATTAAATAAATGACTTATTAACCCTGAAAGACCCACAACTATCTACTGATCTAAACTGTTTAATAACTGCTGATCCACTAATCCTATCAATCTATGTCAGTAATTGGTGTAAATACAGTTCTTCATCTTTTCATGGTCATCAAATATGACCCATTTGGACGTTCAGAGGCTCCGTAGTTGCCGTGGAAACACTGTCATCTTCTACAACATTGATTCACCAGTAAAGCCCATGGAGTTGGATCAGTGGCAGTGGATGGACACACTGGGTTTATGTATTTAAATTAACTGAAAGTTACAAAATAACAAATAATGTGGGGAAAAAATAGCCAAAAATATACTAAAATGAAGCAAAAAAAAAAAAACAAAAGGTAAAAATAAGCATAAAAATTTAAAAAAAAAAAAAAAACAGCCTTAAGGATCAATAAAATAAACAAAAATGAAAATTAAATCAACAAAATAATAAGTGATTGAACACAATAATCAACATACTGATTAAAATTGAAGACAGATTAATGAAATGGGCAATGAAATGTAGAGAAATAAACAAAATAATTTAAATGAATAAAAATGAACAAAATATAGTTGTAGACATTTATTTTTATGTTCAGTTAATGATATATTTTACTGTAAAAGTCCCTTTTTCTTCAGTTTTCTCTGTTTTGATGTAATAACCTTTGAATTTACTCTGAGCGTCAGTGAACATCTACATGATCATTGAATTCAATATAGAAAAATATAGGATTTACGCTGAAAAATGTCAAATATAGAGGATACTATTATAATAAATGGTGATAAATGACTTACGAATAGTTAAATGTAGAGAAAAATGTATTTGTAAGTCACCACAAAAACAGTTCTAGATCTTTAAGGGTTAATTGAGTCTTGATGTTGTGAAGACGCACAATGATGTCAAATAAAAATAATGGATAATTCACATGAAATGTATTAAAATTTGAACCTTTTTGGAAAATGTCAAACAATATGAGGCATTTATTAAATGTATGACTAGTACAAATACAGAAATAAATGCTAACTTAATGTTACAAATGAAACAGTATCATCGGCATAAACTGTTAGTTTTATTAATTAATGCTATATTTGACTATAAAAGTCATTTTTTCTTCAGTTTATGAACATCTACATGATCATTGACTTAAATATAGGAAATACAGGATTTACACTGAAAAAATGAGGATAATATAATTTAATAATTGGTGATAAATCACTTTGGAAGTATTAAATGTAGAGAAAAATTGATTTGGAAGTTGACATAAAAATAGGTCTTTAAGGGTTAAAAGAGAAACTGTCAGTTTAATTAAATATAATGTAAATCATCTAAATACTGTCAGCTTTATTTTCCACTGGGTCATTTTACTGTCAAACCTGCTATGTCATCATAAAGCAGCAAAAAGATAATATTCTATTAATATGAAAAATAATAACTGCTGATAAATCACCTGAAAAAGGTCGAATGTAGAGAAAAATGAATTCAGAGGTGAACTGAATGAATGAACTGATAAATATGTGTGGGGGAGTGATTTATGTCTTTTATTTTCCATTGAAGTCAGTATTTTCACGGATAAAACTCATGTTAACCTCCACCAGGTTTGTGTTGTGTTCAATGACCCAACGTCAGTCTCAGCATTTTTCTTACATTTACTTAATCTCAGATGATACATTTATGACTTAATATAACGGAGAAACAGAGGATGAATACAATAAAAAGGAACAATTAAGACTAATTAAAGGAAGAAACTATTAAACAATGGTGATAAAAAAAAAACAATAGGAAGTAAATTAATAGAGAAACAAAAACCATCATGAATAATTAAAATAACACAAAGCAAATGAATCAATTAAAACTAGAATATAATGAAATAACGCTTGTATTGTTCCAGAAATAACAATGAAATAAGCTGAAGGTTTTTGATGCTAATGTTGGTGTTAAAGTAGAATCAGAATGAAGCCGATTTAAAAAAACAAAAAACAAAAAACTGAAAACATCATGTCAGAGAGCCTCAAACTCACCACGACACATTTAGGGAAAGTAGGACAAATAAGGTTTTACATGTATCACTTCATTTATTCATATAATCTTTTGACAACATTTGGATTTTATTATCATCTGTATATGAACACATCACCAAACAGACCTTAACTCAACATATTTCACCTCCTTCTTCTGGATCAGGGGTGTTAAACATACGGCCCGTGGGCCAAAACTGGCCGCCAAAGGGTCCAATCCGGTCCATGAAATGCAAAAATTGTACTAAAGATATTTACAATAACTGGGTCACCTACAGCTCAGTATGATCTAAAGTGGATCAGACCAGTGAAAGAATAACAGAATAACCGATAAATGATGATAAATGCATTTTTTTTCTCTTTTAGTTTTAAAAATTGAATTAAATGATGAAAATGTTTATATTTACAAACTATCCATTCACAAAAAATGTGAATTATATGAACAAATACAAACAACATAAAATGTCTTAAGTCTAATTTAAACATAATTTTGTTGATGTTTCTCAAGTTTATTGTCGTTTTTGTGCCTGTTTTGTTCTTGTTATTGCTTAATTTGATCATATTTGTTAGCTTTTTTGGTTAATCTCTGTCTATTTTATAATCGTTTCTCAAATTTTGTATGAGTTTTGTTCTTGTTAATTGTTAACTTGTTCATATTTGTTGGTTTTTGGTTGTTTTTTTTTTGTTTTTTTTTCTGTTGATTGTATTCATGTTTTGTAAATTTCAAAATTACTAAATGTTTTGTGTCTTTGTAGATCCACTGTGTTCTATAAGTTCTGATGTTCATGTGTAAATTATAAAAACAGAAGCAGAATATTGTTAAAATTACACTTATTTTTATTAAGAAATTTCAGGTTGTTGATGTTATTCACCTCTTTTTTGAAGGATAGTTTGTAGATGTAAACATTTTCATGCGTTTTTAACTTGAACTTTTTTTTACTGTTAGTATTTTACTGGTCTGATCCACTTTAGATCATATTGTTCTGTATTTGAATTCAAATGAGTTCATCATCCCTGTTATTTGAGTTTTATTTCTCTGATTCAGACTCATATACAGGAATGAATGTTTAGCTTAGTTCAGTTTGAACCCAGAGCTTTAACGCTTTAATAAACCTCCTGTTTTCATCTCCTGCCCCAGTGAAAAACCTTCATCCTCCTAAATTGCGCCTCCGTGTAACAAAGTGATAAAAATGTGTGAAAGAAAATCACCTTTTAATGAGTTCACAGTCCGTCTCCTCCTCCTCTTTCACATTATTGAACCGAGAAGCAGCGAGAGCTTTACATCCTGACGCACAGATTTGTCAGAGGGAATTGTACCGATCGATATATTGATCAGAGCTGACGACCTCAGCAGAGGCTGAAGTCAACGTCTACATGTATGTTAGCGCCGCTGGTTTACATCCTGTTTACATCTGGATGGTCTGGACATATATACATATATATTATGCACATATATACAACAGTAACATGTTCATACTGGAGTTTATAGACACGGACAGATTTAAACAAGTACATAGATGTTAGAACATCTGCACAGTGGAAATGGAAACAGCTACATATAAGAGAATATATGCATTTAAGCAGATTAAAGTCAGGGTTATACCCAAATGTGGCACGAATTTACTGAAAATACAGGCATGAAAAGTACATTTATTTATATCCACGTTATGTCTGAGTAAAATGTTTAGTCTATTTTGAGTATTTTCTGTGTATTTTTTTCTGTTAATTTTGTTGATTGTTTTGTTCATTTTTGCTCATTTTTTTCATCTTTCAGACATGTTCGATGTGTTCGCTCTCCCTGCTTCATATGTTTTCATTTATATATTTTCATGCTGTTCATTAAATCACTGCCAACCACACGTTTTTGATTTCATACCTTTATTGTTTATTTTATTGTCAGTCTTGATCTTTTGTCTTTGGTACCAAAGTCTAATCAGTTCATCCTTGAGTTTGTCAGATTTGAAAACGTTTCCTTAATTTAAAAAATAATAATAATAAAATAAAATAAAATAATTAAATACTGTGTTTATTAAACTGGACAGGTGTGAGGACCTTTGACCTTTGGCCACCAAAACCTCTTCCTTTCATCCTTTTCTCCCTGTGAACATTTCTGCCAAACTTTGTGCCGTTCCATCTGACAGTTCATGGGTTATTGTGTTTTCTATGTGTGATCCATGTGTTGTGGATGTAAAACCTCAGTGGCCCCAGGACCGACTCCTGCAGAAAAACTTTCTGAGCCTCTGAGTCCCGATGCAGCTTTTCTCATGTACTTAATGCAAACAGTGAAAGCACCGACCGAGATCTGAACCAGGACATGGTAATGAAGCGTGTTGGATAATGCGAGGGCGCAGCGTCGTTAGCGTACAGCGAGGCGGCGGTTCTGGTCTCGCTGCAGGATCAGCGTTGATGACCGTATGTCTTTGTAAATGAGACGGCGGCAGGGCGCTTCAGAGCGGCCATTGGCGACGTTCAGCGGGGACGAATTATGCCACTGATGAGAGAGCAGAATGTAGCAGCACTTATAAACTCAGCTGATTTTTGGTCTCAGCAGAAACAGAGCCTCCATTATGAAGAGCTTGTGTGGTTTGGCAGCGTCAGCTGGAATCCCCAGCTGGGAGCTCAGAGACGCTCGCAATTAAACCACCACAGAGCTCTGATGGCCCAGGATTCGCTCTGATGGTGGAGGATTCATTCTGCATCGGCCGCTGTGTGAGTCCTCTGAAGCACCGCCATTGGTCGACAGCACCTGACCTCCATCCTGTCCTCCAGGCGTTCCAACAGCGTGTTGATGGGGTTGTTACAGCGTCATCATGAGGTTCTTAATGGACGTCTTCAGGTCTGGGCTCCTTTACAGTTAACCGTCTGGTATCCAGGAGAGCATATTCATTTAATTCATATTCACTGTACACTTCATGTTATAACAGGTCACATTATTCTTCACAATGTGTATGTATTAGGTCAGAATTCAAAGGTTGTTCATTTTTGCATGATTTTTAAAATTCTGACTCATCCATTAAAAACAGCACATTGTAAACAATATTAAATTCCTACACTAACGCCCTTCTACCAAGTGAGTACAAAATGCACACTGGCACGTTTTAACATTTAACATCTGGCCTAGCAAAAAAAATAATAAAGAATATTAACCAATGTTGGTGTTTATTATTGACATATGCCAGGATGAAAACATTTATAATAAATAGCTAATCCAATT
>JAPQRP010000016.1:34886519-34898116 GCA_037367295.1 Apogon hyalosoma | reverse complement strand
CTGTGTGTGTGTGTGTGTGTGTGTGTGTGAGTATAAAGGCAGTAGCTGAAATATATAAATAAATTCTCCATTGAACTAATGTGATAAGATGACATCATTAAAAGAAACCTGTCAAATAGTAGAAAACAATGTGAAAATGACAAATGTGTTTAATAAACTGTTTCTACACAAGTGAATGGAAATGATTATTAAATATGTCAAATATTCATGTTTATTTAGAATAACTGCAATATATAGATAATGTAATAACTGTGACAGGTATAGTAATAATAACTGAAAATGAGAATGCACTGATAACTGAGCATTTCAAGTATATTTAATGTAATTAATGGTTAAGCACAGCTGTAACAGAAGGCTCTGTATTAGCTTTACTTGTTTATTTATGCGTTGAAGTGTTTGTTCAGGCTGCATCCACACTAATGGGACTTTAAAACCGTCGTCCACGGTGTTTTAATAAAGTTTCAGAGATGGAACGTCCTCAGTATCAGGATAAAATCAGACTTTAACAGAGAAACCAGGACAGAATCAGATGGACTTCACTGTCCTGTTGGACAGGTCGTCATGTGACAGGAACTAACCAATCAGAGAGGGAGACATGGTCACTGATGGAAACCAATCAGATGAGTTGATGGAATTGAAACTGTTTGGTCATTTTCACCTTTTGTTGCAGCTTTTACATCATTTTCATCTTATTTATTATGAATAATTTAAATCCATCTGGTTTGTTCAGCATTTAACCGTCATTAACTTATACATTTATCATAATAACTGATATGTATTAATGGATTTATCTCTTCATGTCAAACTGTAGCTTTTCTTTATTGTTTATATATTCAGTATTATTTTGTTTGTCATAAATTCAGCTCAGTTATGATCATAAATACAGTTGTGTAAATATTTAAACATGTTTCTCACATTAATGAAAATGTTCAGTGTGTTTTTACTGCTGACTGTTGTGGACTGTATTCTGATCTAAGTCTTTGGTTTAAATGTAAAATTAACAGATTAGTCTGAAAATTAACCTTTAAAGATTTAGATCTACTGTATGTGGACAATTACTGCTGAATTTATCACGACATGTAATTCTTCATATTAAATGGACATTTTTAATCAGTTATGTCTGAATTATACATATTTTATGTGTAAAGAAATTCTACATGTTATGATTAAATGAATTATAATGAAGAGTGAATAAATATATAATGATAAAAAATAAATAGAATTACTGTGTTTTGGAGTATCTTTACATAAACATCAGTATGCATCACAGAATCATTATCATTTAACCATCAAATATGATTGATTAATTAATTAATAATGTTTTGTCACTAATTCAGATAAAATCATTGAAGAACCATCTTTTTACAGAGTGTGTCGTAATAATAATTAGTTTATCTTGTGTTTTTGTTTAATAAATACACAGACGTGACTCAGATAAAATAGTGCAAAAAACAACAGTAACTTTACATTTGACAGTAAAGCTTGGACATAAATGTAGGTTTAAATGTAATAATTGTAGTATTTATAGATGATAACTGATAATTTTCTGTATTAAATGGAGGAAAGCAGACCTTTGAGATTGTCATGTCCGTTCTGTTTTATTTCTGTTTTTTTTTTGTTTTTTTTTTAGTTCTGAGCAGAAGTTGTTGATCCATTAATCTGTGATGAGCTCATTGTGCACATGCTCAACCATAAGCTTCTTATGGATGATGTTTATGATCATATTAGAGTCTCCACTAAAACCCCGGCATCTCAGCCTGACTCCACCTTTTCATGTTAATCCACCAGTTTCTGCTCAGATGGTGAATCTGTTTGTTTGTCTAATCACACATTTCACCTATTTTAAGTCTAATTCACTGGTTTTATTTATGTGATGAATCTGATCGGGATGGTTTCACTCATCGAACACACCAGTGACTTTTAATTAACTTCTATAATTAAATGATTTCTAAATAAGTAAAAGTTTACACTTTTAAGACAGTTGTCACCAGTGACTCATTTTCATTCACCGTCAATCAGATGACCATAACTCCTGAACCGTTTAATCTACTGACAGAATCCAAACGTAATCTTTTAGCTGAGATTGGGTTCTTTCTATTGGTCTATAACACACTAGGGTAGAGGTCTGCATTGGCTGAGGGGGAGGAGTCGAAGTGGGCAGAGCAGAGTGCAGTCGGTGAGGGAGATGGAAGACTTTTTATTACTCTTAGCAGCATTGTAGTGGCGAATTCTTGTAAACAATCATATACAGTTGCAAAAAAAAATATTAGACCACCCTTGTTTTCTTCAATTTCTTGTTCATTTTAATATCTGGTCCAACTAAAGGTACATTTGTTTGGACAAATATAATAACAACAAAAATAGCTCATAGTAGTTGAATTTCAGAGCTGATATCTATCCATTTTCCATGTTTTCTTGATAAAAACCAAAATCACTTCAGTTCTTCCATCAATATCTGTCATTGTACTGACAAAAAACAGTGCTTTTATTCATTCCATGTTTTCTGTCTGTCTTAGTCACATGATACACACAGGAGTTAGTACTTGATTGCATAACCATTGTTTTTGATGACTTTTGATGGATTAATAATTTTTCCTGCAACTATAATAATGATAGTGCTGTTTTGGAGTGTTCTACTAGTGTGTTTCGATGTGTTTTTGTCAACTTTTGCTGTTTTTTTTTTTTTTTTTTTTTTTAAACCTTTTTTCCACTGTGTTATTGGTTTGTATAGTTCAATGATAGTTATATTTTATATGTAAATATTATATAAATGTATGTATATTTCTGAATGTAAATCTATATGCAGAGACCTAACTAGGGCATAAAGAGATGCAGTGTCTGTGAACGCATCAGACGATGGCTGTTTTTGTCAGTGAAATGAGGGGCTCTGTCTACAACTAGACAGAAAGTGAGCACAAACTATTATAGGATAAAAATGACGAGAAAGAACTAAAAATAAGAAGAACATGGACCCAGAATGATATAGACAAACTAAAATGTTCGAACATATGGAAAATAGTTGAAAGTTTATTTCTGTAATCTCATAAAGTTTCATTATGAACATTTACTGTTGTTTTTCATAATAAATAATAAATTCAATCTGTTTAAGCCTACTTTTTTTTTTTACTATAACACACAGTTTTAAGCATTTATTACATTTAATAATGCTACTTAATAGATATTGAAAGTTAAGTTCTTCCTGAAAAAAGGTGCAAAAGAATTGGTAAAAAAGACACTTTCTGACACTTATAGTAAAAACGACATGAATAAATCTAGTCCTTTTATAATGGTAGTTCTTAAAGGTTTAATTCTATAATTAAATGATTTATAAGTAAATAAAAGTTAACACAATTTGCTCATTTGTGCTTTGATTTGATAAAAATTTAAAAGTGTGTGAATACGTTTACAACCAAACTGTTCATGTGAACTGTTTCTATTTGTCCAGTTCATAGTAGTAACTGATAAAGTGAATTAGTTTGGGAGTGAAATTAGGACAGAATTCACTAAAATGTGAAGCTGCCACTGATAATGAACAGATTTAATGAAATCAAACAGAGCATGTGTTCTTATTTTGAGTTTACATGAAATAAACTCAGAAACAAGACATAAAATCTGTAAAATGTACAGACACAAGATAAAACTGGAATATAATATGTAATGATATATGATATAATATGTAAAAGTAAGGATTAAAGTAAGAAACAAACATAAGAAGTATAAAAATATATCAAATAATTATAATTAAATAAAGAAGAACAATGTAAAAAGGTCCAGTATACAGCAGTGTCATTGGATTATCCCAGAGGTCAAAGGTCATGTGATGTTCTGGTTCTCTTGATTCTTCGTTCTCCTCCTTCTGGTTCTGGTTCTCTCTGTTCCTCTGGTTCCTCACATGTGTTCACAGACAGAATGACTGGTTCCACTGGTTTGGTTTTGGTCAGTGTTGGACTTAAGGACGTGACTACTTCCTGTGGTTCTTACATTAACTGAGGGAACATCTAGAACTTGAATGGGCCTCAGGGTTCTGCTGGGTTTTGAATGGTTCCAGTGCTGATGGTTCTGGTTTGTCATCGTTGGACTAAAAAGTTCATTTTCATAGATTTGCTTCAATTTAAATTGGATCTTTTCCAACATAGAATCCATAATTTCCCATAATTTGAGGCGATTCTTTTTGCTATAATTCCTATACATGTATGCTGAATCTAGACCAGGTGATGAATAAACAGTAAAAAGCTGAAAATCTGAAGTCCATTAGGCACAAACTCCATCTGTTAGTCATTAATTGTCATTGATTTTCCCATTGATTTGACTCCTCAGACTGTTATCGGTACTAAAACCCTCCTGTGGGTTCTGTTCACGTCATTGTTGAACAACTCGTGGTGTTGGTTCAGATCTGGACCTGGACTTACACATGGGTCAGGTGATCCAGTTAACCTGATACCTCTTTGGTTTTTACTGCAGCGTTTCACTGTACACATCATTCAGAAAATCCTTTAATATGATTGTGTTTCCTAAATAATACTGATTTTAACTAGAACATTACAGGACATACTCTGGTGTTAATATTTAGTTATATTGTTCAGATCATTTGCATTTTTATGAACTCAGTATAATTGTAAATAGTGACAGCATGAAAAAAAAAGCAGCTGGAAAGTGTTCTAATATAATAATCATATCAGTTATTTGAGATAATCATTATTATTTTACGTAACGATAACTGTCTCAGTTATTCACCTGAATAAGTAACAGAAATAACATTTTATCATGACGGCTGTTTATGGTGTCATTGTGTCTGTCTTCTACTGTTAGTGCTAGTTAGTTTGATGTAGGAACAACACCACCAAAAATGTAAAAAAAACAAAAAAAAAACATTTGAAAAGGAATGGAATGAAGAACAACTTAACTTTGCACTTCATGCTATAAAAGGTCATATTATTTTTCACAATTTGTTTTAAGTCAGAATTCAGAAGTTGTTCATTTTTGCATGATTTTTAAATTCTGACCCATCTAATAAAATCAGCACATTGTAAACACTGTTAAATTCCTACATTAACACCCTTATACCAAATGAGTACAAAATACACACTGACACATTTTAACATTTGACATTTGACATAGCACAAAAAATAATAATGCATATTAACCATTGTTGGTGTTAATCATTGACATATGCCAGGATGAAAAAATTAAAAATAACTAATTCAATTTTTATATAGTAAATTGGAAAATAACTTGTGTAAAAAAAAAAAAAAAAAAAAAAAGGTTTGTTTACATTACAAACATTGCATTTAAAGGGTTAAAAATATGACAGTTATTGAGTATTTGGTATTTAGGTTTATGGCTCAACTGTATGAAAAACATTTAAACATTACTACAACAGTGTGCAGATTATGTGCTTTAGGTGATTAAAGGACCTCTATGATACTGGAGGGATAAACAAAAGTCTGATAAAGACGGTTTCATCAACACATTTATTAAACTATTTACACAAGAAATAAGTCAGCGTCAAGTCTGTTTTCTCATGTCTAAGTGACATTAATGGGGGTTTGACTCGGCACCAGGTCAACTCAGAACTTCACCTAACTCCCAGAATCCTCCTGCTGCTCTTGGATGGGCAGTAGCATCTGATCTGGGTCCAAGCTGTGGCTCACTGACCCGGTACTGGTCGATGGTTGACGGATCCAGTTGCATCCAATCATTGCTGGAGACACAGGATGATGGACTGAGTGGCGTTGGGCTTCTGGATCCGGTTCTGGTGGTCTGCCCAGACTGGAGCAGACTGGTGGTGTCGGTTCTGACAGTCATGTGGATCAGTCTGATGGGGTTGACATTTATGATGCGGTTCTGGTGGTCTGTACAGACTGGGGCAGACCAGTGGCGTCGGTTCTGACTGTCATGTGGATCAGTCTGGTGGGTTTGGGCTCAGAGGACTGTCAGCTCAGGCCATGGGTCTGAAATTTCAGATCAGATGTCAAACTATGTTGAAAACCACTGAAGAGGATCAGAACCAGGCCGACAGAGCGGATCCAGGATGGAGTCTGTTGGGTCTGGGGTTGTTTTTATCAGAACTATACACCCACGGCCTTGACTTTATTCAAGACATTCGGTGCCAGGATGATTTTGATACCGACTGTGTCTAAATAATGCATCGGATCCATAAAAGTGGTAACGTTTATGTTCATCTGGTTCTCAAAGGGAACTGAGCTGAGCTTTGGCTCTGTGTGGTTTGTGTTTTAAACTCAGATGTTCCATGAGTTAATTTGAAGGTGCTGTGTCCAGCGTCGTCTTCATTGTCGTCATGGTCTTCAGCAGCAATTTCTTCAAACATCTTCTCTGACCAAACTACTGGTCGGATTTATTGCAAATTTTATATGTATCTTCCTTGGGACAGTGTCTACAAAGTTTGTTCACAGTTTTAAGAAATATAGGTTTTTGATTTTTGAAATATTAAAAATGTTCCTTTCCTTATAATGGTTTATATTTTGTTGGTCTATAACGTAAATGGTTACAGATATCGTTATAGTTCCTATTGATCACTGATAGGAAGTCATATATGAACTTTGATTTGGGTCCATGACCTTTGACTTTGAGTTACCTTGAAGGGTCAAATTCAAGGTCACCAGTGTCTACATTTCAACAGTCTTCTCTGAAACTACTGGTCAGATTAATTTATAATTTCTGTTTCGTCTTTGGGACTGTCTTGTTCACAGTTTTGAGAAATTTTGATTTTTGCATTTTCCACAAATGTTTCAGTATTTCAAATGTTCCTTTCCTTATAATGGTCTTTATTGTAATAGTTTATAACATGGAAGTGGTTAGAGATATCAAAACAGTTCCCATTGATCACTGATACAAGTCATATATAAACTTTGACTGAATTAGTTGAGTTCTCCTCCAGTGAAAGTACCACCCACTGCTATTGGTAGATTGATCTCCTGCATCCAGACCACAGGACTGTAACATAGAGACAGAACTTAACAACTTCACAAATTCAAGTTGGGATTGATTCTGGATAGAATATGACGCTGACTTACAGGGACATTGGTGTTATTTTTTTGTATTTGCAGCCTGTGCTTTTGTCCAGACCTGTGCAAATGGAATTGTGAGTGTGAAGCAGCAACGCCGTCGGTTGCTGTTTGGTCCGGCGCTGCTCTCTGGGGGCGGCCATGACACCCGGCCTGTGTTGGGGGTATATAAGCCGTTTATGTCAGCGCTGTAAGCCAATGAACTGAGCTAAACTGACAGCTGCATTACTCATTTATGACGCTCCTGTGCTTCTCAAATGCATCCGCTGATGAGAATTGACATGCAGCGCTGAGATGAAATGGGGAGATGCTTCTGGAGGACAAGCCGCCGCTCTCATATTTACCTCTGAGAAACAAAAGAGGGGGCACATCCATCATGGCCGCTCGCCGAGGCCTGGGGTCAGGTGACACAGATAATAGCAGCCACTTCCTCTCAGCGGACGCCGTCCTGTTGCTCTTTTCTGCCAGCGTATTGAGGTATTTTATTCTGAGAGTCATCGGATACGTCTGCTCAGGAGCTAACATGACCTTTCAGGGCAGTGATTGACAGCTGGTCTGCAGGGGTTTGGACCAATCACATGTCAATCACAGTGGGCTAAAGTCCACTGTTCCCTCCAGAAGAAGAACAGATACTGAGGCAGAAATAGAAGACACGGGTCTTTACTGCAGTAAAAGGGACTAAAAGTGTGGAGTCGACCTCTGAAGGACATTTATATGGAGCTGAACCTCACATCGTAGTATTATAAACCATCCTAAAATACAAACCACCAATGTCATATTAATATTAACTATTCTAACTTCATATCACATCATATGAAACTAATGAGCATTAACTGGACTCCACTGTCTTCACGGTGTCCTAAATAAAATTTGCCCTAAATTAAGTCCTTAATTATCCTTAACGTTGATAATTAATCCTTAAATCTGACACTCAAAGGTCTTAAAAATCCCACAGACACAATAAATCATATGACTGTATTTTCTTTATTTTAAATCTGTACAGAATCAGTCCAATGTCTAATTAATGTTGATCATTTTTAACATAGACTGGAATGAGTAGAGCCTCCAACAGTCATTCAAGGGTGGAGGTTCTAATGTTTAATACATGTTGATCCACTAATCCTATCAGTCCATATAAATAATTGATGTAAATACAGTTTGTCATCTTTTCATGGTCATCAGATATGACACATTTGGACGTTCAGAGGATCCATAGTGAACATGGAAACACCGTCATGATTCACCAGTAAAACCCATGGAGTTGGATCAATGACAGTGGATGAACACACTGTACTTATGTTCAGTTAATGATAGATTTGACTGAAAAAGACACTTTTTCTTCTTACAATAACCTCTGAATTTACTCTGAGTTTAGTGTACATCTACATGATCGGTGAATTAAATATAGAAAAATACATGATTTACTTTTGAACATGTAAAATACAAAGAATAATAGAATAAATGGTGATACATTGCGCAGGAAGTTACCACTAAAGCAATTCTAGATTTATAAGGGTTCAAACCTGACGACTGTTGAACTGATCATCAAATTAACCAGAAAAACTCCAGGTGGGAGTCATTTCTGGCTTTTATTTTCCATTAAAGTCAGTATTTTCATGGATATTAATGATCATCTAGTCGATCACTGATCTCCTTTTGCAAGATTTGTGTTGCATTCAACAGCTGGATGTCAGACTCGGTATTTTTCCTCCATTTAGTTAGTATTAGATGATACTGAGGTACTGACCACATTTTACATATAACTGAGAAACAGACCTGATAAATACAATAAAAAGGTCATTTAAAAATCCCACATAGTTTGATCAATGACAGTGGATGGAGACCCTTGGTTTATGTTCAGTTAATGATAAATTTGACTGAAAAAGTCCCATTTCCTTCAGTTTTCTCTGTTTTGATATAACAACCTTTAAATTGACTCTGGGCTTTAATGAACATCTATATGATTAGTGAATTATACATAGGAAAATACACAATTTACACTGAAAAATGAAGGATAATATTCTAATAAATGGTGATAAATGACAGGAAAGGTTAAATGTTGAGAAAACTGTATGTGGAAACCACCACAAAAACAGTTGTAGGTCTTTGATTGTTAATTCAGTCTTGATGTTGAGAAAATGCATAATGATGCAAAAATAAGAATAATGGATAATTCACCTGAAATGTTTTGAAATTTAAACCTGTTTGGAAAATGTCAAAGAATATGAGGGTTTCATTAAATACATGTGTAATACAAATGAAATGGACAGAAATAAATGGTAACGTAATGTAACATAAGGGACATTATCATCAGCATAAAGGGGTAGTTTTATTAATTAGTGATATATTTTGCTGTAAAAGTCACGTTTTCTTCAGTTTTCTGTTTTTATATAATATACTTTGAATTTACTCATCGAGCTTTAATGAACATCTACATGATCAGTGAATTAAATATAGAAAATACAGGATTTATGCAGAAAAATACAAAATACAGACTATAATGATATAATAAACAGTGATAAATCAACCAGGAAAGCTTTAAGGGTTAATCTGTTTGTCATGTTTTTGTTGTTATTTTTGACCTTTTCATCCTTTACATCATTTTCATATTTTTTCTATATTTGTGATCATTAAATAATCTGTATAATTCAGTTTGAATTCATTAAAACTAGAATGTAGAAATTTGGTTGTTTTTTTTTTTTTTTTTTTACGTTTAGTACCTGAAATCCTGTGTTAAAACACTGAGCCGTGCTATGTGTAGTGATGAGGTGTGTGTACTTCATTGTTCCTGTGTTTATGTCCATCTGGGTTCTGAAACTGACTGAATCCACTGGTCCTTTAACAGTGTGTTTTTATGATCCTCATCCATCGGCCGTCGGCTGAAGGACTCCTGCTCAGATGTGACGCTGTGGTTTATGACACTTGGCGGGACATAAATTATAGACCTGGTTTGTCTTTGTCTGTGTTCTTCTCTGTCTCAGTTTAGACGGTTTATCCTCGTGCACCTCAGGATGTAAATGTCATTAGCAGAAACATACGAGAACAGAATCTGTCCTGAGCATGAGCTTCTACTAATGAAGAGAAAACGGAAAAATCACATCTAAACAATGTCAAAACACCAGGTTCATATCCGATAACAGCAGTAATCAGATTATAATAAATCAGATTAACACAACTGGATTTGTCCCCAAAACTCCCATGTCTTCATGCATGTATATAGGTTAATCTGATTTATTTAGTTCTGTTACATCTGAACATGTAGAACAACTGTTAAATCAGAGAAAACAGTAACAGGAAGTTGGATTCTATGTCACTAGACTCAAACAAAACCAAACAAAAGTTGAGTAAAAAAATTTAAATGAGCAAAACTAAACAAAAATGGAGTAAAATCACTTTTAAAAATGGACAAAACTGTAAAATAATGAAAAATTAACAAAACTGAGCAAAAATGCAGTAAATTAATGAAATGAAAAAAATTGACAAAACTGAACAAAAATGGAGTAAATGAAAAAACTGATAAAACTGAGCAAGTATGGAGTAAAATAATGAATAAAAGATAAACTGAGTAAAATAATGAAAAATTAAGAAACGTGGAGTAAAATAATGAAGAAATGAGCAAAGCTGAGTAAAAGAATGAAAAAAATGAATAAAACTGTGTAAAATAATGAATGAACAAAATGATGAAAAAATGAACAAAACCCAAACATAATAACAGTAATAATCCAATAACAGGAACTTGGATTCTATGTCACTACATACGTACAAACTCTGAAATAAATCCAGTGATGGACTGAAATGTCTAAACCAGGGTTTATGGCTTGTCCTATTTCTGAAGTGACTGTAAACGCATCATATCTGATTTTTATGGTCATGTAAACGGGGTTTGCTGATGCTGTTTCAAATTCAGGTCCTAAATGTTTCTGTTTCTTCCATCATTGTTTTTTCTTCTATCACATTCATTTACAACAGTTTCAACCACAGACTGTATAATTACTTGATGGAGGACCTGTGATGTCACCCATTCATTTCTGAACTGCTGTTTTGAAGACAGCTGTTTACGATTTGGACGTTGCTATGTTGGTGTTTTGGAGGCATAAGTGACCATATTTGGACAAAAGGGGTGGAGCTGTGACACTGACTTGATAAAATGGTAAATTTCATTAAGAGTTGTGTAACAGTCTTGTTATTGTAGCTATACGTCAGGAAAAATGGTGTTTTAGTCAATAAATAGGAACTCTTAAGGTTTGGTTTGATCTGAGAGGAAAAATTAAAGACGAACCAGAACCCTTATTAGATTAGTAATTATAGATCAGATATTAGAACAATAAATGGTGGTAAAATCGTTTTAGTTCAGGTTCCACATTCAGACCAGTATGATCTAAAGTGGATCAGAAAATAGTATAATAACCTCTAATCCTGTTTGCACTTTATTATATCCCCAAACGCAGTTTCGGGGATATTATGTTTTTGGTCCAACCGCCGCCAGATATCCTTTGTGTTAACGCAATAACTTGAAAAATATTGGGTTTAGAAATTCCAAATTTTCCATATCAATCAATATCATGGAGAGGA
>JAPQRP010000016.1:34863497-34886419 GCA_037367295.1 Apogon hyalosoma | reverse complement strand
GCCGCTCAAAAGTTTAAAATCACTAAACACTCTTTTGTTCATATCTCTGGAACTATTTGTCTCATTGACTTCAAATCAAATGCAAATGAAAGGTCATGACCTGGGGATGCCTCACGTCATGACATCATAGCTGTCTGGGTAAGGATTGGGGCATTCGGGGATAGACCCCTAGCCGTCACTTCCAACGGCTAGTTTTGTCTAGTTCAGACGTGGTTTTTGTTTTATTGTACGTAGTTGTTGTTATTGTTGTTGTTGTTCTTCTTCTTATCAATACTATAAAAGCCAAGTGGCCTCTGGGTGTGTGTGTGTGCGTGTCCATGGATTCACACAAAATCTGTACAGAGCTGACTGCTGCAGTTTGTCACACTTGTGTATTTTTGGTCAAGGAACAGACCAGTGAAAATGGCAAGTTGATAGGACCAATATTTTGGGAGTTATTAGTAATTCTGGAATACAATAGCCTTACAATCACGTTGCCATGCCCAGAACGCTTTGGTAGTGACTGCTGGACAAATGCAGCACAGCATGCACGAATATACAACAGCATAAAAACTACAACATCTAGAACCAGCAGATCCCCACGGGTCAACGCACTAGTTAGTAGTGTTTATTTTATATAATTTTCTTTTTTACTTTATTTTTGTTGTCGTATTAAAGTGTCGTATCATCATACTGCTGACATGTACCTTTAAGTCACCCCATGGGGACAAATAAAGTCTTTTGAATTGAACTGAATCTAACATTTTAACAGTGTTCGGCCTTTTACTACATGTGTTATGTAGTTGTAATGCACAAGTGTAAATAAAAAGTTGACGTATAATATTGTTAAAATATACTTAATTTTCAGGTTGTTGCGGTCATTCATTGTTTGTGAGAGTATAGTTTGTAAATGTATATTTTCATAATTTAATTTGACTTTTTTGCAGTAAAACAAAGACAAAAAAATTTGGAGTTGTCATTATTTATTGATTATTATGCTAATATTTTACTGGAGCTGGAACTAGGTTAAACATGGAACCTGAACTAACATGAGTTTGAACTCTCTGGACAGGGTCAGTACGGGTGCTTGAAATCCTTGAAAATGCTTGAATTTCAATGTTGTGTTTTCAAGGTCTGAAAAGTACTTGAATTTTAGTTTAATTGTTTGTATGTGCTATGTGATTTATTTATTTATTTATTTTATAACAAACTGAAGCTACTTACAGAGAGGTGATATATTTTGAAAAAATAAAACTTTATGTCAAAAAAGAACATTCCCAGGTGTTCTTAGGTCAACTCCATGTTTTATCTTAATCTTTGTCTCAGTGTGAGTGTGTCTGAAGAACACCAAATGGCTTTCCTTGTTTTGGCTAAAACTTTGGGAAGAAAAAAAAAATCCTGAGTGTATGTATTCCTGTAGATAAATATTTGACCCCAGCGATAAGGTGAAAATGACCCTTAAAAGTGCTTGAATTTGACCTTGAAAAATGTGTCTGAATGTTAGTGAAACACATAAGGAAACACAACTAATTTGTTTGACCATTTACATCGGCACCACACAGCTGTTACATCCTCCTGAGTATTTTTTCATATTGCAATGTACAGGGTGTCCCAAAAAAAATGGACATCATTTGAGATGTCCATATCGGAGTGACTACATGGTCAGGAGAAATGATACTTAATAGGATTTATTTTGGACATGAAATGTTTTATTCTACAAATTTCAAATGTAAAATTCTGGGGGATGGTAATTTTATGATGTTCTAAAGTTATTGCAAATGTTCAATGGGTGCGCCGCTTGTGACGCGGCACACATCCAGTCGGTAGTGGAGTTCCTGCCACACTCGCTGCAGCAGGTCACATGTAACATTCTTCAGAGCCTCAGTGATTCTCCACGTCCAAATCTGCTTTCCTGTTGGCGCTTGGTTATGAAATTTTCTAACAGATTCACGTTGCGCATTCACTTTTGACTGAGTTTGTTCATACTTCAATACACAGAACGCCTTTTCTGTTGCAGTAAACGGCATGTCTGTTCCTGAAAGCAGAACAATTAAAATGAGTCCACTTTTTTGAACAAAAAGAGCAAACAAATTTTAAACTAATTAGTAGGTGATGAAATGATGTCACATTTTTTGGGACACGGTGTACATCGCAGGATTTAAAAAAAATCGCAACAGCAGTTTTTTCCAATATCATGCAACCCTAGTCCGAACCCTGTCTGTATGAGAGAGTCCAACTCAAGGGACTTGTATTTGAAATGGATTATGATGGTCATGTGTACTGGTGGGTATTGAACAGGAGGACTTTAATGTTCAAAGTGTCACTGTTCTGGGATCAGTCCTGTAAATGTCCGTGTTCTAGTGGCTGTGTTTGCGTTCCTGTTTAGTTTGAAGTGTTGCTCTGTTCACAGCTGTTGTGTGTTTGTGTCCCATGCTTTATTTATCTGTCTGAGTGAATATTCAGATACCGTGGTGGTTGGTGTCGTCACGTCGCTGCTTTCTGCCTCATTTACCTCCTGATAAATTCATCAGCCTCCACCAACACGACGGTGCTGAAATAATCCGCGTCAAGTGTTCGCTCACTGAGCTAATGTGGAGCATGAAAGTTTAAGTCCATAAAATAACATGTAAAGGTGGGCTCAGAGCGCCACATTCAGCCTCATCAAACATGAATGACGCCGCCGCCGCCATCGCCACGGTGACCGCATCACAGCCCCACAGCTCCATGGCCTCCATATTTAAAGGAGGTCCAGTTTCTGTATTAAATCAGCGTCTGTGGAAACGTTCAGACAAAAAATAAAAAAAAACCCCACATCTGGAAACCTGAGTCCACATAGACAAAAACAGCAGGACCCCAGTGTTTTTACATGGATTTATCTTTTCTGTTTATTATGACCTTTAACTCTTCATTTTATTTTGGTGTGAACATCGTACTTTTCTTGTTAGTATTTTAACAGCTTAGTGTTCAGGTTTTTTGTAGCTAGTTTCATCAACACAATTTTTCTGTTTTTTTTTCTATTTTTTTTATCCCGTTTTTACTTAGTTTTGATATTGTTTTGTGGCTCAATTTATGGTTTTTGTAATATTTTATCATTAACCTGGTAGTTTTTACCCCTCAGGCAGAAATGGTCGAAGGAGTATTGTAATCATTTTGTCATTTGTCCGTCTGTCTGTCCATTCAGCACCATAATCGCATTATCTGAAGAATGCATTTAGATATCTGCACCACATTTATACTGTGGATGCATCTTGGCATGGAGCAGAAGAATTTTGAAAATAGGTGACCATGACCTACTTTTTCAAGGTCAAACAGCCTTGTACATATATAATATCTGGGTACTTTCAAATATAAAAATGTTTGTAATAAGTTTTACACAAAGACAGTCTAATCTAAATTATAGGGCAGTAACTTTCAACAGAACTTTGAGCTTTATTTGGTGGAGGGGGATTAAAAGTGCAAAGCACCTTATGTTTAAATATTTTATCGTTAACTTCATAGTTTTTATAATATTTTATCATTAACCCCATAGTTAGATTTTATTGCTAACGTCATTGTTTTTATATTTTATTGTTAACCTTCTAGTTTCTGTAATATTTTCAACGCTCTTTACTTCATGTTTGAAGTGGTTTTTTTCTCATTGTGTACATTAGATTTTTCACCAGTAGATCATGTTTAACAATAACGGTCATGTATAAATTGGATTGAAGTCATCCTCTGTGTTAATAATATTTAAATGGATTGAATATATAGTTAAATAATCCATCAGTTCCAGTTATTGGAGTTTTTTCCTCTCATTCCTCTGTAGTATTTGTTATTTTTCTAATTATTTCCCGTCCATAACACCTGGTTTGCAGGTGGTTTGTGATGCTTTTGTTTAATTTCTGTAGTTTTTTGCGTCTCCAGAGGGTCTTTGAGGGTATTTGTCTGTTATTTCAGACCTCACAGATAGAACAGAACCACATTAAGCCTCCTCTGATCCTTTCCTGTCTTTACATTGTGGACTCATTACTGTTCTTTGGGCTGATTTAGAGCAAATCACACTGAAAACACACACTGCCCTCATTATTTAGTCAGAACAGTCGACATCTGGAATAATCTGTAACGTTCAAAGTTTATTACAGACTCACTGTTGTCTGGAATAATCTGGAAAATTCTTATGAGTCTGAGTCTAGACTGAACTCTACATGTAAAGTGTCATGAGATAACTTTTGTTATGATTAGGTGCTATAAATTTTGATTGATTGATTAAACCACTTTGGACCGGGTTGTCTTTAAATACTTGGTTTTCATAATCTTAGTAAATGCTTCATTTTGGTCACAAAATATTTAGACATGTAGTCAAACATTGATTTATATTGTTTTGTCACTAAAGATTAGATTTCCTATTATCTTACTAAAAGTTTCATTTTCATGTTTTTTTTTGTTTTTTTCTTTTGGCTGAAACTTTCATTTTCATGTGGTTTTGTTGCTTAGTTTTTCATCGTTGGCTTCTAAATGCTTAAGTTTTTACATAATTTTTTCAGTAAATTCTTACATTTCATATTGTCATGTCACTAGTTTGCTTAGTTTTACTGTTAAATAATTAGATTTCATATTGTTTTGTTGCTCCACGCTTTGTTTTCCATTAGTTTTTTTCACTAAATGCTAGGACATCCTATTGTTTTGCATGTATTAGTTTTTCTATTAATTTGTTGTTAAATGCTTCAGTTTTGTATGGTTTTGTTTGTTAATTCGTTCATTTCATACTCCCCTTTTGTTGCTAAACACAGTTTTCCTGTTATTTTTTTTTTTATCTAATAGTTAGTTTTCTCTTAGTTTTATCACCATATACTTGGATATTATTATTCTATATTTAGAGTGAATCGCGTGCCTTCATCCAATCATCAGTGGCATTTTTGGCCTCGTTTCTTGTGGTTTTCAGACTTTTTTGGTGTGAATGAATCCAATGAGCGGAGGCTGGTGTTTCTTCTGAACGTTACAGTGAGTCTGCAGGTCGGAACAAAACGGCGCTCGGCTGTAATGAGTAATTTAGCGACGGAAAAGAAAACACGACAGATACACGATATCAGGCTATTTAGAGCAATAATTTCTGCTGGATCTCCTGGGAGTCGAAAAAT
This sequence comes from Apogon hyalosoma, assembly GCA_037367295.1. Classification (NCBI taxonomy): domain Eukaryota; kingdom Metazoa; phylum Chordata; class Actinopteri; order Kurtiformes; family Apogonidae; genus Apogon; species Apogon hyalosoma. The sequence continues at coordinate 34,881,323 of JAPQRP010000016.1, read as the reverse complement.
CCATTTTGATGAATGTGGCGCCGGTGGAGGCCTTTTCCATTTCCACATGCTGCACCAGTTTCCCATCTATAGAGTGCAATGAATGTGCTTTAAATAGGCGCAGACTTTCACCCTGTGTTTATTTTCAGTGTTACTGGCAGAGGGTTTAGAGGATTATCAACACCCACTTTGTACTGACCGAGCCAATAAGACGACTCTAATCATCAGCAGGGATTGGTCCTGTAATGAAAACTGGCAACACGGCATTTTTTAATCTTGTAAGAGTGAACAACAGTTAGAAAAACACCATCATAGGTTGAATGATGTGGCTTCTATTTCCACTAAATCTGATTGTTAATTATCCTGCCCACAGAGGTCCTTTAATCATCTAAAGCGCATAATCAGCAGTGTTTTATTAATGTCACAATGTTTTTCATGCAGTTTTTTTTTTTTTTTTTTTACTTTTTAACATTTTTTTTTTGTATTTCATCAACTTGAGCCATATACAAAGATACCAAATATTCAATAACGTCATATATTTAACCCTTCAAATGCCATGTTTGTAATGTAAACAAACTATTTTTTTGCACAAAAAAACACGAGATAACTTTTTTCAATATTCTACATAAAAGTTGGATTAGTTAGTTTCTATATTTTTTCATCTTAGAATATGTCAATGATTAACACCAACTTTGGTTAATATTCATTATATTTTTTTGTGTTAGGTCAAATGTTAAATGCTAAAATGTGTCAGTGTGCATTTTGTACTCACTTGGTAGAAGGGTGTTAGTGTAGGAATTTAACAGTGTTTACAAAGTGCTGATTTTAGTGGCTGTGTCAGAATTTAAAAAATCATGTAAAAATGAGCAACTTTTGAATTCTGATGTAATACAAATTGTGAAAAATAAGAGGAACCTTGGTGGAGAGATTGAAAGTGATAAATGGGCAATAATTGTGCCTGATTGTGGTAAATATGTGAGAGAGGCAAGGGGTAAACTTACACAGTATAATGTATCGCATAGATACTATTACACACCATCTAGATTGTATAGGATGAAACTATTGGGTGACGATTTGTGTTGGAAATGCAAAGAGGAAACTGGAACTTTCTTTCATTTTATGTGGGAATGAGTTTTAATCAGACCCTTCTGGACTCAAATTCTAAATATTTTAAGTAATTGGCTCGGTGCAGAAATCTCCTTAAATCCAGAGCTCTGCTTACTGGGGGATAAATCTCAGTTACCCAATATAACCAAATGTAACTTTTCTGTAGTTTCAGTGGGTACAACAACAGCTTGTCGAGTTATTTCAGACATTGGAAGACATCAGAAACTCCCCAGATGAAAGAATGGGTCTGTGCAATGACTGAATCTGCATCCTATGAATGTATGCTTTGTAGATTAAGTAATGACAGAGGGGAGGGGGTGACCCTTTGGGGCAAGTTTTGGGATTACATAAAGGTAGATAGGTATGGATGCATGAATGTATGAGTGCACATACAGGTGTGTGTGTGTGTGTGTGTGTATGTATGTATGCAGGTACATATTAGTTGATATTATTATGTATCCACCTTCTTTTGTATTTGCCGCCTGTCTTTTATCTTTGCTCTTTTATGTTTGAGACAAAAAATATGTTAGTCTGTCGCCAGACTTAATTGTTAATTACAGACTACCTGTTCTTGTATGGAGAAACATATTAAGTTTGCCATGTACCTGGCCTTTGAAAAGTTCAATAAAAACTTGAATTCCCCCCAAAAATTGTGAAAAATAATATGACCTTTTATAACATGAAGTGTATGGTGTGCATAGTATGATCACCTGGCTACTGGAAGTGTTAATGGGATAAAGCAGTGTTTTGGTGTAAATCTTTAGTTCCTCTGATCCACATGTAAATGGATCTGTGACAGTTTATGAAGTTGAACTGGTGTTTATCTGAATAGATCAGAAATCCATGGCGTCACATGTCAGTTCACATGTTTTTATGATGAATCTGCAGCTGAAACTTCAAATCCAGGTCAAATATGTGTAAGTCTGTGTATATGGAGATGCATCGGTGCCAATAAGACGACTGTAATCATCAGCATCAGATTGGCCCAGTAATGAAGACTGGCAACACAGCATTTTTTTTGTCTTTTTTTTTTTTTTTTATATTTAATCTTCTACGAGTGAATAACAAGAGAGTTAAAGGAAGGAAACCTGCACCGCACTGCAGGATTTCACACATTGTGTCTAAATCAATATTTATCATCTGCTGTTTGTTCTCAGAATGGAGGCCAGTCCCACACAGGGTGGTGTGTTGATCAATGGGAAGGTCTGAGACAGATGGATGTGCAGACAGACAGGTAGACGCACGGACAGACGTGCAGACGGACATGCTGACAGACAAATGGACAGATGGATGTGCAGACGAAGAGACGGACAGACAAACGTGCAGACGGACGGGCAGACAGACAGATGGACGTGTAGACGAGCAGGCAGACAGACGTGCAGACAACATGCTTCCTGACCTTCAGACGTTCAGATGTTGTTTTGTGTGATGCCGGAGTAAAGTGAGGTGTTTGTTCAGGACAGAGTGACTCAGCTCTTTTCTGTTTTTGACAGAAATGTGCAGCGGCATCAGAATAATGCAGCGTCATGAAAAAAGCCCTGGATTAATGTCAGAGTTTTAGTTTATTGGTGTAATTACAGTGGAACAAACGCTTTAATAATTACAGCAAATTAAAGCGACAGCTCCTTATTCAAGTTTTCAGATGAGACATTAGGATCAGATCTGCACTGTGTGTTGGACCCTTTAAGAACTCCCATTAGAACAGGCCAAGATTTACTTATGTTGTCTTTACGATGAAGGTGTCAGGAAATGTCTTTTTTCAATTCTTTTGCACCTTTTTTCAGGAAGAACTTAGCTTTCAATATCTGTCCAATAATTATCATTATTAAATGTAATAAATACTTAAAACAGTGTGTTATAGTAAACAATAAAAAACACTTGAAATTTTCTCATTTATTATGAAAAAAAACCTGTAAATCTTCATAAGGAAACTGAGATTATAGAAATAAATTTTCAAATATTTTCCATGTGTTCAAACATTTTAGTTTGTCTAGATCATTCTGTGTCAATGTTCCATTTATAGATTTACATATATAAAAATATACATTTATATATTCACACATAAAATACAACTGTCAGTGAACTATACAAACATGAAAAATACAGATAAAAACTGTAAAACTCAACAAAAACACGTCAAAACACATTAGTAGAACACTCAAAACAGCACTATGACTATTGTATGTAATTATTTACAAGAATCTCTCACCGACTGCACTCTGCTGCTCTCTGCTCTGCCCACTTCCACCCCTCCCCCTCAGCCAATGCAGACCTCTACCCTAATGTTTATAAACCAATAGAAAGAACCCAGTGTCAGATAAAAGGTGACTGTGATAATGATAATATACATTATTATTTTTTTGTTAGGTCAAATGTTAAATGCTAAAATGTGTCAGTGTGCATTTTGTACTCACTTGGTAGAAGGGTGTTAGTGTAGGAATTTAACATTGTTTACAATGTGCTGATGTTAGTGGATGGGCAAGAATTTTAAAAAATCATGCAAAAATGAACAACTTTTGAATTCTGACCTTTAAACAAATTGTGAAAAATAATATGACCTTTTAATAACATGAAGTCTATAGTGTGCATAATATGCTCACCTGGATACTGGAAGTATTAATGGGATAAGGTAGTGTTTTGGTGTAAATCCTTAGTTCCTCTGATCCACATGTAAATGGATCTGTGACAGTTTATGAAGTTGAGCTGGTGTTTATCTGAATAGATCAGAAATCCATGGCGTCACATGTCAGTTCACATGTTTTTATGATGAATCTGCAGCTGAAACTTCAAATCCAGGTCAAATATGTGTCTGTGTATATGGAGATGTGCCGGTGTTATGGTCAAATCTGGATCAGTGTCACATCACAGCATTTCTGTCCCAGTATCTGTTGGGAAATGGGTTAGATCAGGGGTGTCAAACCTACAACCTGTGGGCCAAGACCGGCCCACCAAAGGGTCCAATCCAGCCCACAGGATGAATGTAAGATTTTAATAATAAATGATTCCATGTACAGACCAATATGATCTAAAGTGGATTCCATGATTAATGACAACAACAAATTATTCTCCTTGTTTTAGTGTAAAAAAGTAACCATCCTTTCACAAAATTTTGAACAACCTGAAATGTCTTAATATAAATCAGTGTAATTGTACCAATATTCTGCCTGTTATTAAATGTTTTGTGTATTTGTAAGTTACATTACAGTCATTATACATTACAGTCTGTAAGTTGTAATGTTTGTGTAAATGAGAAGATGAGGTGTACTACTGCTAAAATGCACTTTTACTTTTGTTCACAAAAGCAGAAAAACTTTGGAGGTATTTATCAGTGGTTATTGTGTTATTAGTTGACTGGTCTGATCCACTTTAGATCACATAGTCCCCCCCCAGTCCAGGGTCAGACTCAGACCTGGTGGAAATGTGAGACACCCGCTGACATTTCTGAAGCAGGGGCTGATGGGAAAAGGCCAAGGTGTCGCTGTCACTCAGTGTGTTCGGGTCTGGCATTCAATAGACTTTTAATAGAGATGATGATGATGATGACGACGGTGATAAAGACAATGACGACGATGTTGGTGATGACAACGATGATGATGACGGTGATGAAGACGATGATGCTGATGACGGTGACAACAATGATGAAGATGATGACGACAATGACAATGATGATGGGGATGAACCTCAGTCTGGTTTCTACTAAAGAGATGAAGAAGGAACAACAACAATTTATTTAAACTTTCACATTTGACACTTTTACTAAAGAACATTTTCCATAATCTGTAAAAAGCAGCATCAGTTTTTTTGCTAAGTCCATTTTCAGACTTTTTTTTAAACTTTAATGTTAATATAATAAATCTTTCCCTGATGTTAAACTGATATTAGGCAGAAAAATCTGCCTCAAACGCAGATTTAATCTCATTTCAGCCTCAGTGACTTTGTGGATGAGGCTGATTTTTTTTTTTTGTTCATTTTTCACCAGTGATAAAATCATTGAACCACTCAGGAGGTAAAGTATTCACACAGCAGATGGAAACTGAAAGAATTAAAACACACTAATTAATAATGAACAAATCAGCATCTACATTTGGAAAACATGAAGAAATGATGTTTTCAGAGTGTTTTAATTAGAACGGCTGTGACCTGAATACATAGGTTTGTTATTTCTGATAAATTCTGAAAGTACATTTTTTCTTATTTTATTTTTTTTTTCCAAATATTGATTAAATGATTAAGTTTTTTTCTATTCAGTTTTTTCTCTAATGAAGTAGATTCTGTTTCTTCAGGCTAGTTTCATTTGACTAAACCAGATGAATCAATAGCCACTTTTACACAGAGACCCTGGAAAAAAGGTAAGACGTTGATCCCACCTTTTTTCCACCATTGACCAGTTTCCACTGTCAAAGGAGCAGCAGAGGTGAGACGGGCTGGACTTTTACACAGCAGACCTGCGTTCAGGAATCAAGGGGGCAGTGATGCAGCATATAGTGTGACGTACAGTGGTGGAAAAAAGTTTTTGAACACTTAAAATTTTACAGAATCTCAAACATTATCATAAAATATTTGCAAAAAAATCTTTTGTGTTTCAGAAGGCGTGGCTGCATCAAACAGACACAAACAAATGTTTTTTTTTTTTGTTAATTGTTAAGGAAAAAAACAAAACTAAATTCTTGACAGTTTCAACATGATGTGTTTCATTATCTACTGAAACATCCAGTTTGGACCTTGACAGAACAGCGCACATGCAGAAGGGGGCATGTGGGTTTGGAAAATGGAACAATACTGGATAGAGTTCAATGGCTGGAGAGGGATTCTTAATGTAATAGATTACACATGCACGGGGCATCCAAAAACTTTTTTCCACTGCTGTATAATTTGCCTGTCGGAAATTCCCTTCTTCGTCTTAGCTAACCTCTCCAGAGTCGGCCCGTCTTTCACCGTTCTACAAATGTTAGCATAGATAGAGTCCTCCGCCCAAAGTGACGATAGCTCGCAGATCTCGGCGTCTCCCCAGTTTGACATCTTTCTGGTCATGTTGATATGTTTGTTTACCGTACATAGCCCGCACTCCTTTTTAAATCCCCCACTGCGCGGAGTTCGCACATGAAATATGCCATAAAAACGTCACACCTTGTTTGCAGAAGAGAGGTGTTTCTTTTACATAGCGTTCCAGAATCATGATTCCACCTTTATCCCGGCTCTGTTAGTACCTCCAGAGGTGTTACAGAGCCGTGACCGAGGTGGGACCGGAATGATCCACTATTTCATTTACACAGACGTCGTTCCGGAATAAAGGCGAAATATTCTTGGAACAGAAGTGCTGTGTAAAAGGGGCTACTGTTTTTGCTGGTAAGGTTTTGCCATCTGATCTTTTTTATCCGATAACAGCAGTAATCTGATTGTAATGAATCAGATTAACACACCTGGATTTCTCCCCAATACTCCCATGTCTTCATGCATGTATACAGGTTAATCTGACTTATTTAGTTCTGTTACATCTGAACATGTGGAAAAACTATTAAATCACAGAAAACAGAAGTGATGTAGAAGACAATAACAGGAAGTTGGATTCTATGTCACTGTGTACGTACAAACTCTGAAATAAATCCAATAATGGACTGAAACGTCTAAACCAGGGTTTATGGATTATCCTATTTCTGAAGTGACTGTAAACACGTCACATCTGATTATTACAGTTATCTGATTAATAACAATTATTGGATTTATATCGTCATGGAAATTGGGTCAGTGACATCAACACAGACTATTTAAACCAGATCCATCAGATAAATGTTAAACTCTGACGTCTACGTCCTTGTGTTTGTCCTCGGTGACGGATGTTTGAGACCCAGAGGACGTCATAAACAACAACAGCAGAAACAGATCCAGAACATCTAACAAGTCAAAGAAACCCTCAGAGGAGGAAATGAAAAGACAGAAACCCACAGAAAACAGACTGGGATTCTGTCATTTCATTCAGTCTGTTCAGGTTTGGTTTGGAAGTTACTGTTTCATCTCTGAGTTCTTTGTGTTCATGTTTCTTTTTGGTTTCATCTGTATTTCAGCTTGTTTTTTGCTCAGTTAACCTTCTGGTGTACAGGTGAGCATATTATGCACACTTTATACTTCATGTTATTAAAGGTCAGATGATTTTTCACAATTTGTTTGTCAGAATTCAAAAGTTGTTCATTTTTGCATTATTTTTAAAATTATGACCCATTCACTATAATTAACACATTGAAAACAGTGTTAAATTCCTACACTAACACCCTTCTGCCAAGTGAGCGCAAAATGCATAGACACATTTTAGCATTTAACATTTGACCTAACACAAAAAATAATAAATATTAACCAATGATGGTGTTAATCATTGATATATGCCAGGATGAAAAAAATCAAAAAATAACTAATCCAACTTTTATGTAGAATACTGAGGAAAAAAAAGGATTTTTTTGCATAAAAAACATGGTTTGTTTACATTACAAACATGACATTTAAAGTATTAAAAATATGACAGTTATTGAGTATTTAGTATTTTTGTTTATGGTTCAAGTTCATGAAATACAAAAATAAAACCCCCAAAAAAAGTTAAAAACAAACTGTTAGAAAAACATTTTGACATTACGACGACACTGTGCACATTCTACGCTTTAGGTGATTAGACGGACCTCTATGGGCAGGATAATGGAGGATAAGAGTTTATTTATTTATTTATTGTTTGTCCTGACAGCAAATAAAGGCGTCTTTGTCTAAATACATGTTTTAGATGTAGATCTTTGATGACCGATTGGAAAATAAACTCAGAGTAAATACTGTGTGTTTCTGATCACCTGGATGGGGTTCAGATACAGATCTGTATGTTTGACAGTAAAATGCCACTGAAAAGATCAGAACTACACTGTTCGTTATTAAAGCATATGTGTGGATTAGTGGATGGGAAATGATTGAACATGATCTCAATACCTGTGGGTGTACAGGTTCTTTTAGTATTTTGGTCTGGTTCCGTTTGTACCTGTGGGTGTGCAGGTTGATGCTCTCCGCGCACACCGTGGATTAGTTCTTGGGGTCCGGTGGCAGTCGGGCTCCAGACCTCCAGGTTCTATTGACAGATCCTCATCCGATCCGTCTCTGCTCATGGATTCATAGACTTTGGGACTGGGTGACTTCTGCTGAGCTCAGCCCAGGTATCGGTTGACAATTAGCCCCTAACGCCGGCTGAATTTGAGGAAGATGCCGTCGATAGAGCTGATTGAGAAACAGGCCCGTTTACTGTAGCGTTCAGAGCTGTAGAAACAGAACCGGGACAGATGGGAGTCGTGGATTTAATGGACTACCTTATAGACTGAGAGGACAAAGAGACGAGTTTACAGAGTGAAGGTAAAGAGATGTGAACATCCAAAGAACTGTAATAAAGGCCAGGGGTGGAGGTGAACAAAGGCAGGGGTGGAGGTGAACAAAGGCAGGGGTAGAGGTGAACAAAGGCAGGGGTGGAGGTGAACAAAGGCCAGGGGTGGAAGAGAAAAAAGGCCAGGGGTGGAGGTGAACAAAGGCCAGGGGTGGAGGTGAACAAAGGCCAGGGGTGGAGGTGAACAAAGGCCAGGGGTGGAGGTGAACAAAAGCCAGGGCTGGAGGTGAACAAAGGCCAGGGCTGGAGGTGAACAAAGGCCAGGGGTGGAGGTGAACAAAGGCCAGGGGTGGAGGTGAACCAAGGCCCGTCATCAAATATAGTGAATAAATTCTAGATAAACCTCAGTTGTTCACTTCTGCTTTAATTTAATACATTCAACAATATAAAACTGTTATTTACAACTGTTTCTGGACATGATCATCTGAAGAGTTATTATCTGATCTTGGTCACTGCAGGTGTGTGTGTCTGAATATTTCAACCCAGCATTTATACAAACATTGACACTTGGTTTATGTTCAGTTTATGATAGATTTGACTGAAAAAGTCCCTTTTTTTCTCACTGATCAATGAGCTGTGAGTTATTGGAAGGTGCAGTGTTCTTCTGACTAAACTACTGGTCAAATTCATTTCAAATTTCATGTGTAGTTTCTTTGGGACAATGTCTACGAAGTTTGTTCACAGTCTTCCTAAATTGAGGTTTTTTAAACCTTGACCAATTTTTTGTAGTCTTACAAATTACCCATTGCTTATTACGGTCCATATTGATGGTTTATAACATGTAAATGGTATTTTGGTGTATGTTTTTATTTTGTTAGATTTTAGTGTATTTTTATAGTTTATTGTGGTGTGTTTTTTGTGTGTTTTTAATGTATTTGTATTGTATTTCTGTATATTTTGTTGCATTTTTAAATGTGTTTTTAGTGTATTTTATTATATTTTAGTGTATTTGTATGTATTTCAGTGTAGTTTTTGTCTATTTCTGTGTATTTTCCTGAGCCTCAGTTTCAGAAAACATTTCATGTTCTGTAAAGCGTCGAGTGTTTGATTATTTTGTTGGAATTTTAGCGTTTTTGTTTTGTTTTTTTTTTCTGTATATTTTAGTATATTTTCCAGAGCCTCAGTTTCCGGCTCACTGCTTTGCGCCTGTGTTTGAATATTTTATTATTTTTGCTGTACTTCTTAGTGTATTTTCCAGAGCCTCAGTTTCAGGCTCACTGCTTCATGTCTGTTTGATTATTTTATTATTTTTGTTACATTTTCCGTCTCGACTTCAGGTGTGAAATTGAAACTAAAAATATCCTGAAGTGAGGACGACAGATTGCAGCCATTTAGTTTCACCAACACTTTCATCATTACACTGTAAACTCCAATGTTAAACAGATTTCACATTAAATCCAACACATGAACCTGCAGATTACGACTTTATCAACAACTTCACATATGGATAAAACTGAAGGAAATGAGACTAAAGTGTAAATAGTAATATAAGGATGAGTGTACAAAAAAATGAAATTAAAAAAAAAAAAAAATATATATATATATATATATAAAATAGTTATAGACACATTTTTACTACATTTGACTCATTAATGAAGTGTTCTGTGTTTTTCTCTGTTACATATAAAATAAAATAGATGGTTCCAGTTTAGAATGAAGATCCAGTTTTTGTTCATCTTTCTGTCTCTTAAGGTTCATATTCAGTGGTTTTATCTTTTCTAATGGCTTAATTCTTTAGTGGATTATCTTCAATAAAATGTTCCCGTGTTTCATCGTCTGATCCTGATGTTTAACATCATTTCACTTCATCTTTTATGATCCTTGTGCTGCTTTGAATTTCACTCTTTATCTGTTGGATTTAAGTTGAATATAAATGTCTCAAAGATTAAAATTAATGAACTAGTTTATAGTTTTAATTGAAAACATGAAATCAGTGGAATCAATAACTGTTACTGTCAATGAAAGTGGAAAATATTCATGTTTAAAAAGCTTTTATTTGTGAAATATTCCTCAGCAGAGTAGCCCACACAGCCCATTCCCCAGCCACATCCACCAGCTCCAGGGGAATGCAGAGGCGTTCCCAGGCCAGCCCAGAGATAAAATTCCTCCAGCGTGTCCTGGGTCGGTCTCCTCAATACACGGGTCCCCAAATTTAAATATAACCACGTGGGGATCACTCATATTACGTGGTCCACACACACGCACATGACTGATGCCTGTCACTGACTTGTATTGGTATCACCTCTGTGGGCCCATCACATGATACCATCACAGATTTGAGGTAGGGAGCAGTGCCTTGCATTTCGGGCTGCTCACGAATACAACATGCTGACTTCTGTTGCCTTTTGTAGTTTTACCCGAAAATCAAATTTGAAAGTCAAGTTTTTAGAGGAAAAAATCAGGATTTTATTTTTGGCTAAAATCATGCAGCCCTAATCTGAAGAATGCATTGACATATCTTCAACACATTTAAACTGTGGATGCATCTTGGCATGGAGCAGAAGAATACTGAAAATAGGTCACTTTAACCTTTTTTTCAAGATCCAATGGCCTTGTACCTTATAATATGAGTACTTTCAAATATAAATATGTATGTAATAAATTCTACACAAAGACAATCTAATCTAAGATAGACAAAACTAGCCGTGGGTCTATCCCCGAATGCCCCTAATCCTTAACCAGACAGCTGTGATGTCATGATGTGAGGCATCCCTAGGTCATGACCTTTCATTTGCACTTGATTTGAAGTCAATGAGACAAATAGTTCCAGAGATATGAACAAAAGAGTGTTTAGTGATTTTAAACTTTTGAGCAACCCCTTGTGGCCAATCTAGAAATGGTAAATGGTCCAAAATCAAATCAGTTCTTCCTCTCCATGATATTGATTGATATGGAAAATTTGGAATTTCTAAACCCAATATTTTTCAAGTTACCGCGTTAACACGAAGGATATCCGGCAAGGATATCCGGAGGCAGTTGGACCAAAAACATAATATCCCTGAAACTGTGTTCGGGGATATAATTATAGGGCAGTAACTTTCAACAGAATCTTATACTGTATTTGGCCGAGGGGGATTAAAAGTGCACAGCAGGTTATGTTATTAGTTTGTCAGGGACCATTTACAGAAAACACTGAACATTGAGTAGAGACGTGTTCTGGCTGATTTCCATCTGTCGTCTCTGTAACAGAAAAGATGGAAATTCAAAAGGAGTCACATACAGTCAACGTGTAGAAAGGAGGTAAAAGGAAGAGTCAATACTGACAGGGTTGGATTCCTGAAATCCATTTTAATCTCACCAGCCAGGAGTTATTGGGAAGGCGCTGTGTCCAGTGTCTTTGTCATCTTCTTCATTTTTGTTGTTGCTGTCTTACTTGTCGCCGTTGTCTTTGGTGCCATCTTAGTTGTTGTCTTTGTCTGTGTTGTCGTCTTCATTGTTGCTGTCATCTTCATTGTCGTTGTCATTGTCTTTGTTGTCGTCGTTGCCGTCGTCTTTGTCGTCATCATGTTCATTGACTCTAACAAAGTAGCAGAACCTGACAACCTCACAAATTCAATTTGTTATTGTTATTGATTCTTGATAGAACATAAGATACAGGAATATTTGAACTATTTTTTTTAGTCTTGAGGTTAAATCTGTAACATTTGTGGTGTCCTTCAGTTCAGTGGGAGTTTGTTCCACTCTATTATGTCTTTGAAGTTGTAAGATGATCGGCCAAAAGCAGTTTTTCGTAAGGGGATACAGCACTGCCACCTAGAGGATGAGGTGGAGGTGCAGACTATGAACAGTTTAAAAACCAAATGGACATTTGTAGTATGCGATATAGTTAATATTTTCTCCTATCAGTAAAGTTGATAGTTTGCATCCTACTAAAGTGAAGTTATGATCAGATATGCCAGTGATTAAACTGTATGGTTTTGTATATCTGATCTGGTTTGTTTGTAAAAATCAAATCAAGGAGAGTTGGAGATGATCAAGTTCTTCTGTTCGGGTTATTGATCATATGATCCATATTAAACTTGTTGGTATTGTCCTTTAAGGCCTGTGTGTTATACAGAGACATCTAAACCCATCAGGATTAGCGCTATGCTGCTAAACTGTTTCAGTGTCTAATAGGAAATTAAAATGTATCCTTAGAAAATGGAGGTCGATAAATGACAATCACAGAAAAAGACGTTTCAGGTGATAATAAATTTAAATTAATAAATACATGTCAATACACTGATAAATGTCTTTTACGTAGACCATGACCCTCCTTCTCTGCCATCTTTTCTGTTTCTATAGATATTAGGCCCTGGGACATTAAAAACAGCCTGAGTTACTGGACTTTCAGTTTCAGACACAGATAAATAATCAAGCTTAGAGTTTGTCAAGAGCTGTATTTGTTCTGTTTTAGACACAGTGCTTCTAATAGTAAGACCTACTGGTTTCATCTTTGATTGGTTTAGTATTTGAAAGGCTCATTGCTGTGGTGATGTTACCGGCGTCCTTAGAAATCTGACTGGTCAATGTTTGCTGCGTTAGGGTTAGTAGGTTAATAGGGTTACTACTAACCCTAACCCAGGGGGGACTGGGTTAATGTTAACATCCAGCTGCTGCATGCCGCTGTTGTACCAGCAGGTCCAGGTTGGCCAGGCAGATACAGGGCTGATGCCAACCCCCGACCGCTTTGACTTCTGAGCTCGCTCTGTGGCCCCGCCCTGCGCACACCCAGGTCTGTGGCTGACGACCGGCTGCTGTGAGTGCAGTTGTTGTACTGGCTGCGATGACTGTGTTAACCAGTTTAACTGAGGTTGTTGGGCTAACAGTGGTAGCTAGGTTAGCTGGTTTAGTTGTGGAGGTGGTGCTACCTGTGGTGGTCCAACTGGGCCTGGGTTCACCTCTACGTCACCCGATGTAATGCTCTGAACAAACCCCCATACTATGGTTCTAGGATAGACTTGGCCTCAGGTGGTGTTGGTTTTCAGTGATCAGAGCATTTAGATTTAGTCAATTGATAGTAAAAGTAGATGGCACCAACTGTCCGGTGTTTGGATGGTAAAAGTTGGTTTTAAAGGCGTAAACGCAGGTTTAAACAGTTTAACAGATTTAAGACACATCTGCAGAACCTGCCAGTCTGCATCTTCAAAATTTAATATAGTTCTGTACGTGTTTGCGTCCTGGCATTTCTCCACCTCTTGTGTGCATCCACCTATTTAAAGCTTCATTTGTCCACAGTTAATTATGGCGTGTCATCCTCGTCTTCACGGAGCTCGTTATTAATTGATGAACATCCGAGAGGCCAAAGAGCACGGCGAGAGTCACCGCCTGAATCCGAACGCCTCCACACTCATCCATCTTCGGACGCATCGCTGCTCGCCGCTCCCCGAGGAGACGCACGGGGAACGGGATGGAGGAGGTGGCATCTATTATTTTTATCCCCAACACCATCAGCGATAACCTCTGGATGCCTCGCTGCGGCGGCGGCGCTCATGTTTCTCACATGAATCCACTTTGCATGGAGAGTGTAGAGTAACAAAAACGCATCACAAATGGCGGAGGAGGGTTTTCAATTATCCACCGAGGAGGAGGAGGAGGAGGCGGCGGCCTAATCAGGCCTTGTCCGCAAGTCAGAGTGATTGACAAGCGTTGTTTGGCTGAGGATGAGGATGCGTCTGTAAACAGCCCCGGCGGCGGCGGCGTTAATAAACCCTCCGTTTGCTCACGGACTGACGCTTGGTCCTGACAGTTATGGCTGCTCGTGTCAGTCTGACGGCTCCGTCCGCCGCCGTTAAAACGTTATCGGCTTGTTTTCACTTTCCCTCCACGCCAAGGTCTCATTTGTCGTCACATGTGGGGGCGTAAAGCGCCGATGGGATGGCGAGGAGGAAGGCGTATATTTATATTTATATCCACGAGGCCGGATCGAATTATAGGAGCGCAGCGGCGGTTTGACATGTTTCAGACCTGAGAGACTGAGGCACCATGGGAAATAAACCCAACACACTCCTGTATCGATTCAGACGCTTCACAGACCAGACGACCCCAAATTTAACCAACCTCAGAGTCGACTGCGAAGGTTTAACCACGATTAGAGCGGCGCCGACGGATCGGGTCATGTCCAGACCCGGACCCTTGAAAGCGGCGCCTCGGCCCAAACACAGCGACGATCAGATGAACGTCAGAGTCATAAAGGCTTCTGTTTAATGAGCCCCATCCACCCACAGATCACATTACTGGCACTGTATTCTACGTCTAATGGCATATGTAGCAGCTATAGAGTAAATATGTAAATGATATTTACATATTACATTTATGTACATATTTATAGAAAGAACAGATTCATTTTTTTCTCTTTATATTTTAAGTTTCACTCTTGCTTTTTTCAGCACTTTGTTTTTGTATTTTTGCTGCTGTTAACAGTGAAATTTCCCCCCAGTTGGATCAGTACACTCATAACGTAACTTAACATAATTTTATTTTACTTTACTTTACTGATCGTATCTTAACTTTACTGATCATATCATCATTTAACTTAACTTTACGCATCTTAACATAACTGATCGTATCTTAACTTCCATCTTGGACATGGTTTTCTGTTGTCTTGTCCCTTGTATTTTAATTAATTATTTATTTATTTAAAAATCATTTTGTGCTGTTGTCGTTTCGTTATCTTTTATCCGACTGATGTGGTTTGAAGATACAGTTTTGTCCTCTTTTTTGTTTTTTTTTCACCTGTTTTACTTCATCAAACTCCTGCAGAATTAACCCAGGCATCATCTAAAACTCCCAATAGCAAGTCAGACGTGGGATTTATGTGTATTTGTACCATTTCCAGTCATTGTACTTTTAACTTTATTATTATTACACTTTTTATCTGTTTATTTAGTTATTATGGCCTTATTGTATACATATTATTAACATTTGGAATATAAGGGTTTTATTATTATTATTATTATTACTTATTATTTATTACAGTGTGATTACAGCTGTATTCATGTACACATCTGTTCTGGATGACTGCTTTAATTCTTTCCATTTTCTTGTTTCTTTTACATCATTTTCTCTATTTTTCGTCTAATTATATTTATTAATTACTTATTCAGCTTTTATATAATTTATCATCTTCTTTCCTAAACTCTCCACATCTTTTAATTTATTTTCATCTTTCATCTCTTTTATTCTACATCTTCCATCCTTTCCATTTGTCTTTTTTGCTGTTTTCATCATTCTGCGTCGTCTTATTTTCATTTTAATCTGTATTTTTTATCCTGGACATCGTCATTTTACATCTTTGACATCATTTTTCTGTTTTGTCTTTTACAGTTTCATTTACTTTAATCATCCTTTTCTACACCATTCTGTCTTTTTATAATGTTTTCCTTTTCTTCTCTTTTAACCTCTTTCCATTTTCCTTCATCCTGTTTCTTTTACATCATTTTTCCTTTTGTTCTTGTTTTTATAAACTCATCTCCGTCTCTTAAATTGTCATGTTTTATTCATGTTTGCCATTTGTCTTTTTTCTCTGTTTTCCATAGTTCTTTTATCATCTTGTGTCTTGTTTTCATTTTAATCTATTTTATATTCTCATTCTGCTTCTTCCATATTTTACAGCGTTGTCGTCTTGTTTTGTTGCACATTTATTTATTTATTTATTTACATAATTTCCTTCTTGTACATGTTTTGGTTTTTTACATCTTTTATCGTTTTAATCTTTTATGCTGTTTTCATCTCCTGGCATCTTTTTGTGCATTTTCCATCTTTTTTAACCTCAGGTTGGTGTGTGAGATGGCAATAATTGATTAAATTACTAATGTGTCAGGCAATTTATAAGAAAAAAACATAGATTCAATTGATTTAAATGTGGATATTTCCTCTTTTCTCTACTGTGACAAATTGGAATTGGACACAGGTTCAGATTTAAAAAAAAAAAAATTACCTTTTTCTGACAATTTTAAAGCCATATAATGACTTTATTAATGCAGAAATGACCATAATATAATAAAATAATAGGATATATGGGTATAGTACTAATAAATAGTAATGATATAAAGTAATCATCAGTCCATCTTTGGTTAATTTTGGTCTGAACATGATTTTTCCGTCTTAAATCTACTTAAGCATTTTCATTTTACTTCTAGATGCTCCATCATCACTTTAACATCAAAAACCGATCACATACATTAAACAGGATCCGTTTTATTGATTCTGATTCAAGTGCAAATGTCCAATCATTAATATTGAATGACTTTAAACCTAATGTGGATGAAAACGTCTCTGTCAGTTAGTTGATCATTATGTTTTTATCGACAGTTTGAATGAACGTTGTCAGATTTGGTGCAAACTTCACCTCAAACATGAACTGAACCAAAAGTCGAAGCCACGGTCATCATTTTATATTATTTAACCCTTTCATGCATGAATGATAATAACCTTAGTCCAGAGTGTTTTTATTCCTCTTTAGTCATGGAAATAAACAAGGCAACTGATTTTTTTTTTTCCATTCTTTATTAACTTATTTTTCATGTAGTTCCATAAATGTCCGCTCATCTGGACCATGAAATATGCATTTAACAAACCAATATCACAAAATGATGAAAACTATCAAATTAAAACATTTTTAATGCTGATAATCTGAAGTTTTCTCACATTTTAACCTATTTAAATACTAGTTGTTTTTCACTTTATGGAGATAATGTGCAAAAAAAGAAAAGATTTTGTTTAAATAAATACTGTTAACCCTCTGGTGTCTGGCCCATAGAGGTCCTTCTAATCGCCAAAAGCACATAATAAAACAAGGAAAATGTTTTTCATAAAGTTTTTATTGTATTTTTTGCATTTGTTTTTGTATTTCATCAACTTGAGTCATAAACAAAAATACCAAATAGTCAATAACTGTCATATTTTTAACCTTTTAAATGCCATGTTTGTAATGTGAACATCCATATTTTTTTAATGCAAAAATACAAAAAGCTTTTTTCCCCAATATACTAGAGATATCAATGGCGTTACTATTGATCACTGATAAGAACTCATATATGGACTATAATTTGTGTTCTTGACCTTGAAGGGTTTGATAATCTTTAAACAATCGCCTGAAACTACTGGTTGGATTGATTTCTAATTTTATATCTTCTTTGGGACAATGTTTATAAGGTTTGTTCAGTTTTGAGAAATTTAGAGTTTTGAATTTTTAATGAGTTTTTGAAATATTGAAAATGTGCCTTTCCTTCTAATGGTCCATATTTTGATGGTTTATAACCTGTAAATGGTTACAGATACCAATATAGTTCCTGTTAATCACTGATTGAAGTCATATATGAACTTTGGTTGAATTAGTTGAGTTCTCCTCCAGTCAA
>JAPQRP010000016.1:34851806-34863397 GCA_037367295.1 Apogon hyalosoma | reverse complement strand
ACAAAGAACATCCCAACAAACACAGAATCAGGAGGAAATGGACTGGATTCACCTCAAACACACATGGAAACAGGTTCGGTTTGGTTTCACTACAGATAAGGATAGAAATCAGGGGTGTCAAACATACGGCCCTTGAACCAAAACGAGCCCGCCAAAGGTTTCAATCTGGCCCATGACATTAATTTGTGCAAAAAATGACACTTGATATGAACAATCAAGTTGTTAAATGCATTTTAGTTCCAAATTTTAACGTAATAAGGTAAGATAAGGTTTTATTTGTCCCACTGTGGGGAAATTTCACAGTTAACAGCAGCAACAAACAACAAGCAAGTGCAGAGAAAAAGACAGATGAGTGAAAAATGTAATATTACAGAAAAATAAGATACTTGGTATTTTTATAAATATAGAATTAGAATTAAAGTTAAATGTTTATATATTTTTTATATCCTGCCTGAAATTAAATGTTTTGTGTATTTGTACATCCACTGTGATCGGTAGGTTATAATGTACATGTGGAAATGATAAACTGAGGCACAATATTGTTAAAATTACTTTTTTTTTAAGTAAATTTCTTTTTTTTGGGGGGATATTCACTTTTTTTAAAGGATAGTTTGTAGAAGTAAAAACTTTCATAATTGAATTTAACTTTTTTACACTAAAGCACAGAAAAAAACTTGTATTTGTCATTATTTCTAGGTAATGGTGTTATTATTTTACTGGTCTGACCCGCTTTAGATCATACTGGTCTGAATGTGGAACCTGAACTAACATGAGTTTGACGTTCCTGGTGTAAATGTAACCTGTCACATGGTTTCACTACCATATAAAACCCAGTAAACGTCAGTCGACTATGTTGAAGTTAATGACCAATCAACTAATCGATTATTCATGATGTGTATTAGTTAGTCACTGTTTAGATCTGGATCGATATCAAATGAAATATCTGAAAAGGACTGATGGAGGGCGGGGCAGTGGGCGTCCTTTCCAGGGTTTAAATGTGGTGTGTTGGATTAAGAGGTCACTGTCTTTGTGGTGTTAATCATCCAGACATGTTTCCTGTGTTGAACATCTGTGATCTCAGAGCTGATCGGCTGTAATTTAGGCTTTGGACTGAAAACACACGCAGTACAACTACACAATAACAACACAACTACACAAGAATGCAACTACACAACCCATCATGCCACCTGATCCACTTTACTTCACTTTGTCCTTGAAATCAGCCTTAGAGGAAACCAATATGCAGAGGAGATTTGTGTTCATGTGTATGTTCTGGTCCAATCAGGACAGTTTTATTAACCCTTCAATATCCAAAACAATGAGGTCTTTTAATCACCTAAAGCGCATAATCTGCTCCGTACAGTAGTAATGTCAAAATGTTTTTCATAGTTTGTTTTTACCTTCTTTTTTTTTTAACCTTTTTTTTGTATTTCATCAACATGAGCCATGAACAAAAATACCAAATACTCAATAACTGTCATATTTTTAACTCTTTAAATGCCATGTTTAACATTTTTTTTGATGTAAAAAAAACACCAAAGGATTTTTATTTTCAATATGCTACGTAAAAATTCAATTAGTTATTTTCTTGATTTTTTTCATCCTGGTATATGTCAATGACTAAGAGTAATATTGGTTAATATACTTTTTTTTTGTGATAGGTCAAATGTTAAAAGTTAAAATGTGTCAGTGTGCATTTTGTACTCACTTGGTAGAAGGGTGTTAGTGTAGGAATTTAACGTTGATTACAATGTGCTGATTTTAGTGGATGGGTCAGAATTTTTAAAAATCATGTAAAAATGAACAACTTTTGAACTCTGATCTAAAACAAATTGTGAAAAATAATATGACCTTTTATAAGTGTGCATGATATGCTCACCCAGATACCAGAAGGTTGAACTACTATGGATGCTCATCAGTGTTCACAGTCGTCGTGTTAGTATCAGGGTTCAGTGTTTTATCTTAACCCTGTTCCTTCAGGTTCCTCTGAGACGTTCTTGATTTTCATGCTCCGTTCTGCTGTTTGACCTTTGACCCCTGTGGTGTTATGGGAAGTGTTCCCTGATCAGGGCTGTGTCGTGGTTTTAAGGTTTCAAAATGCACCTGATAAAGGATAAAAGACAGGTTTGTGAGTCTTCTTGGTTCAGATGGTGTTTTGAAGAATCTGAGGCAGAAAATCAACAGGTTTCACGTTTCAGATATGTCAGTGACTGGATCATCTGCCTGAAATTGTCTATGAACATTGACCCCTCCACCACAGTTTTGACCCCGTCGTGGTTGTGTTCTGGTGTTTGTGTGTTGACATGATGGTTGTGTTCAGGTGTTGTTTCCACTGAGTCTGTTGGGTTTCAGGTGGATTTTTTTTCTGTTTTGGTCCAAACTGAAAATTCCAAATGTTGTTTTTGATGAGCAGAAACACACAAATACAAGGATCCGCACAATCACAAGAACAGCTCTTAGGAATTTTTTTTCTTCTTTTAGTGCTTTATTTATTTGACAGGGACTTTGTACATTAAATCCCATTTCTGCAGCGTCCTGTTGTAAAGGGTTAAGTCACTGTTTGAGGCGTCATTTTCCACCATAAACTCAGACGTGTCCTTTATTTTCCAGATACCTGTAACGGCCCGTTAGCGTCCACGTTACCACAGTCGTCCTTCCAGAGCTCGTCACAATCATCCGCCAGTTATGCAGCTCACAACGCCAAGGCCAATAGGCGAGATGGTGAGTACCAATGTGAACAATAATGCCAACACTAACGCCAACGTTAATACCAATACAAACACTAATGCTAATGCAAACACTAAGACCAATGCCAGCACTAATGCTAATGCCAATGCTAATACCAATGCCAGCACTAATGCTAACGCCAATGCTAATACCAATGCCAGCACTAATGCTAATGCCAATGCTAATACCAATGCCAGCACTAATACTAATGCTAACACCAGTGCCATCACTAATGCTAACACCAATGCTAACACCAATGCCAGCTCTAATACCAATGCCAACGCTAACTCTCATGCTAATACCAAGGCTAACACCAGTGCCAACACTAACACCAATGCTAACACTAAGACGAAAGAACTCAAGACCCTCAGGGAAGTGAGCACTGACAGATTTAACACAAACAGACGATGGTTGAAAACATTTTAATGAGGTTATTGGATGTGTCGTGTCAGACTCTGATTATTATTTAATGCAGGTTGTTTGGTGTGTTTTATTATTTTGTGACTGAAGGGATTTGAACTGAACACAGTGAAAGAAATAAAGGCTTTAGCTATAGTTTGGAGGAATTTAATGATCTGACCAGTAAATAAACCAGTTCACACCAGTTTGTCTCATGATCATATGATACTGGATTTAATGTATTAAAATGATTGTGTTTTATCAAGATGTTTTAGGACTTTTGAGCTTCATCATTCGCTTTAAAACCACTTTTACATGTTTTACTAATCATTTTCCTTCACAAAACTGACACTAATGTTCTATTAAACTCAGACTTATTGATTATTTGACAATTATTTGACTATCAATTATTGCCTTTATGAATATTTTAATTATAAAAAGCTCCAAATTGTCAGATTCCATCTTTTTAAATGTGATATTTCCTGTTTTATTTCCTCTTCTGCGATAAACTGAAGCTCTTTGGACTGTGGATCAAACAAAACATGGTTTGATGATTTTCTGACTTTATAAGCTAAATGTTTAGCTTTAGTCAAATCCTGGTCTTAAAGGTTCAGTCTGGTTCAGGAGGTTTTAAGGAGGTTCCAGGTGGATTTCGGGATCCAGGTCTACGTACCTGCTACTGTACCTGACAATCACAGCCTTTTTATTGTCTATTATTTAATGAAACGCTCGTAAAATAAATTAAAATCCAATCTCCTGCAGATGTTTTCACATCTGATCTGGGTTTAGTTTTAAGTGAACCACACGACACTTGTTTAATCACGTAACAGTCATATTTAATCCAATTATTGTAACATTTCATCAGGTTTAATCACATCATAATGTCACAAATAGACTGAAAGAAAACTTTAGATCAACGCTGTCAAACTCATGTTAGTTCACATTCAGACAAATATGATCTCAAACCAGTCAAATGATAACACAGTAATTTATAAATAATGACAAATACAAACTTATTTCTGTTTTAAAGTAAAAAAAGTAAAAGGCCAAAATGAACGGGGAACAAACACAAAAATAATGCAAAGCCAACAAATACGTTCAAATTAAGCAATAACAAGACTAAAACAGGCACAAAAATTAACAAAAACATTAACAAAATGATGTTAAATGTACACTTATTTCTCTTTAGACATTTCAGTTTGTTTAGATTTGTTCATGTTATTCACATTTTATTGTTAAAGAATAGCTTGTAAATGTAAATATTTTCATGTAATTAAAATGCTTAGACCAAAACAAACAGATAAATGTGTATTTGTCATTATTTATAGGTTATTCTGTTTTTATTTTACTGGTCTGATCCACTTTAGATCATATTGGTCTGAATGTGGAACCTGAACTAACATGGTTTTATCATCATTTATTGTTAATATTTTCAGTGTAATTATTGTGTTTCATAAATTCATCCCATAGGAGGGATTGGACTCTTTGGCAGCCGGTTTTGGCCCACAGGCCGTATGTTTGACACCCCTGGGTTAAAGCGTTCATCCTCAGTGTGTCCTCTGTGTCCTCAGAGTCCGGCGGCTGGTCTCCCACAGTAACGGACCGGGAGCCCTGGCTGCAGGTGGACCTGCGGGACCGTGTGGAGGTGACGGCAGTGGCTACACAGGGACGCCACCATAGTTCAGACTGGGTCAGCAGGTACATGCTGCTGTACAGCGACACGGGCCAGGCCTGGAAACAGTACCGGCAGGACGACGGCCTCGGGGTGAGTGGACACATACACTGTAGGCATTTATACTGATGGGGGCGGGACTTAAGACGGTCTGTGATGTCAGTCACACTCACAGTTGATGTGTTTTTGTATCATACATCAGCTCATGTTCTGTTAAAGGTTAAAGGAAAAACTCCAAGCGCTGTCGCATTAGTCCAGGTGATAAATTCCAAACTGCAACTTTGTTGTGAAAGTGGCGATGGAAGTGGTGGTGTTAGCGGCGGCATGCACAGACATATGGACGTGGGAACAGTTTCCAGCGTTTCCAGCTAGAATCAGCAGTTTGAGGCTGATTCTCACCTCGTCACAGAACGCTGGAGCCCAAATGTCCTGTTTGTTCTCATTTTATCAACGATCAGCACCAGATCAGCAGCGTTTGGGGCTGATTCAGCGAGGTTTTACCGCCTGAACACGGACCGAAGTGAACATCCACCTCACCAGACCGGACCCCCACCCGCTGGACCGCCACCCACGCACCCACCCACCCCCCTCCGCTGTTTATGCCCCTCACTTTGTACTTTGTACTTCCTCTGCCTAATGTTTTCTTAGTGTGTTCATTAATGTTTTAGCGTGTGCTACACTCGCCCCAGTTCTGTTGAACACAAAGCATCGACGCTCGCCAAAAACACCCACGGAGTCATTATTCGCAGATAAAAACAGGTGGACCGGGATGTTTGTGGGTTTTGGGCTGATCGGTCCTGTATGCTTGAATTAAAGGTGCCCCAGAGGATGATGGGAGTTTGAACCAATGCCACATGGAGGCTGCGTGAGGTCTGAATTATTCATCAGCCTCAATGCGTCTTTAAAAATGTATCATATAGTACGAAGGCACGAGAGTAGATCAAACGGAAGGAAAACAGAGGGAATAATCAGCTCTTAAAGGCACAGGGAAAACAAAGCATGATGGGAAAACAGAGGCGTGTGGAACCCCCTTCACTAATGTCAGCACAGAACAATAAATACATCAGAACTCAATATGAAATCATTGATTCCATCACTTTGACATCTTATAGTGATGAAAACTCGGCTATCTTCTGCTAAAATGTTGATATTCCTTCATCCATCAGGTCTGTGAACACAACAAAAGACATAAGGTTTAGTTTGGACAAATCCAGCAGCTTACAGCGGTAAAAATATAAATATAAAAAATAAATCAGTAAATAAATGGGTGAATTTTTTCATCTTTTTCCCATATGTTGTTCAGAGGAGTCGGTGTTACCTTTAAAAACTGATAAAACCCAGTTTATGGAGAACAGATGAACCATAACGTTAACCCTTTAAGGACCATTAGAATGGGCCTAGATTTATTTATGTTGTTTTTGCAATGAAAGTGTCAGAAAATGTCTTTTTTGTCAATGCTTTTGCACCTTTTTTCAGGAAGAACTTAACTTTCAAAATCTGTCCATTAATTATCATTATTATATCCCTGAACAGAGTTTTGGGGATATTATGTTTTTGGTACAACCGCCACCACTGCCGGATATCCTTCATGTGAACGTGATAACTTAAAAAATATTCGGTTTAGAAATTCCATATTTTTCATATCACTGAATATCATGGAGAGGAAGAACTGATTCGATTTTGGACCATTTACCATTTCTAGATTGCCCACAAGGGGTGGCTCAAAAGTTTAAAATCACTAAACACTCTTTTGTTCATATCTCTGGAACTGTTTGTCTGATTGACTTCAAATCAAGTGCAAATCATGACCTGGGGATGCCTCACGTCATGACATCATAGCTGTCTGGTTAAGGATTGGGGCTGTTCGGGGATAGACCCCTAGCCGTTGCTTCCAGTGGAGTAAGCCTAGTTATTTGTAATAAATGCTTAAAACAGTTTGTTACAGTAAAAAAAACCAGACTTGAATATTTATGATATTATGAAAAACAATTGTAAATGTTTAGAAATAGATATAAATAGAAATAAACTATTTTACGTGTGACCAAATATGATAGATCATTCTGTGTCCATGTTCTTCTCCTTTTTAGTTCTTTCTTGTCATTTTTGTCCTGTGTGATAGTCTGTGTTCACTTTCTGTAGACAGAGCCCCTCTTTGCACTGACAAAAACATCCATCATGTGATTCTTTTACAGACACTGCATCTCTTTCTGCCCTGGATAGATCTGCATATATATATATATATATATATATATATTTACAGATAAACTACAACTATTAATGAACTATACAAACCAGAAAAATATAGATAAAAACTGTGAGAAAACAAAGGTGGAAAAAAAAAAGTGTAACTCGACAAAAATGCATCAAAACACACTAGTAGAATACTCCAAAGCCGTTCTATTACTATTATATACAATTATTTATAAAACCTCATCTTAAAACCTCACTAAAACACTGCTAAAAGAAATAAAAATCTTCATCTCTCTCACCAACTATACTCTGCTGCTCTAAGCCCCTCCCCCTCATCCAATGTAGACCTCTACCCCAATGTGTTATAGACCAATAGAAAGAACCCAATCTCAGATAAAAGATGACGGTTGGATTCTGTCCATAGTTTAAACAGTTCAGGAGTTAATTTGAATGACATAAAATGCTAAATGTGCCACTAGAGACACAGTCGTCTTAAAAGGGTTTTAAAACACATCCAGAGGTTTAACAAATGACGCCATCAGTTGGTTGATTCACACTGAAACAGTAACGTAGACAAAATAAAACAGGTTCATGCCTTGGTCTGACAGCGTTTCTTTGTGAATCCTTAGATTCTATTATAACATAAGTTAAAGTGTGTGTGATGATACCACAGCCATTGTCTGGACTTAAAATCCACTCGTCTTTGTCTGAAACTGAGGCTGATTTGTGTAAATTAAGGTCTTTGGTGAGTTGAAGCCTTCAGAAAGCCCGGCACCGAGTTGTACGACACTGGTGGTTTCCATAGCGACACGGGAGCCCCGTCTCCACTCATGTGTGCATTAAAACGGCATGGCGGCCGGATGAGTGGCAGCTCATTAGCGGGCCGTCTGTGATGAGGCCTGCACCGGGGCGGCCGACCACAGCTTTCACCCCGACCTTTGGCTCAGACTAATTGACGTCCGTCTGGCATTTGAACAGGCGAGGTTCAAAGGTAATGGCTCGGTGCTGCTACCTGAGCCGAGGGGACTAATGAGGGAGCGGCAGCTGCTCCCAGAGCCTCCACCTGCCAAATTACACCCAACCTTTAGCTCCGAAAATGAAAAACCCAAACAGGAATATGGCCCTCGCTTTGACAAACTATTGGCACAGTAAACGGCTGTTGACCGCCGCCGCCACAGGGTTAAAAAAACACCAAGGGAACGTTTAAAGTTTCAGCTAATTAAGGACTCATTCACTATGAGGATGACTTCAAAGCTGACCTCAGACCAGGGGTTAATTTCACCTTCACATCATTAAAGCTTCCAGTTGGATGGCGTTTCCACAGCTTGATGTGACAATTAATTAAAAGGAATTAACAACGTAGAGATGACGACGTTTCTGTTTGTGTCAACTTTAATATTCAGTCATGTTTCAGAAAGGCTCAGGTTCCACATTCAGTCCAGTACGATCTGAACTGGACCAGAGCAGTAAAATAATAGAATAAGAACCTATAAACGATGACAATAGAACGTCCCCATGTGGACATCCACTATATGGACAAAAGTATGTGGACACGTTGAGTTCAAGTGTTTCTTGGGGTCTAGGATATAAAACAATGACAAATGTCATAATATAGTTTTATATTGGGATATATATATTGATTATTGATATAGATGTTTATATGTTAAATTATCATGAATAGGATATCTTACAGCTGTAGACATGATGTGTCCTAATATTTATGTCCATATAGTTTATAAACATAAATATTTCCTTAAAGTTTAATGGTACATTTTTCTTCCTCAGAGAAATTTGAAGAAAGTAGATGGTTAGTTGTAGTAGAAAATTATTATTTACAGTCAGAGCAGGAAAAATAGTTTAGAAATTTAGAGGTAGAACATTTAAAATCATAGTCATGGATAAAACACCCCAAAACAAAATCAATATTGAGAGAAACCATCTCTTGAGGCATTTTGGAAGCAAAATAACAATGTAAACCAAACTAACCAATGCAATGATATTTATCCCAATATAAAACTATATTATGACATTTGTCATTATTGTTTTGACCCTAGTGAGGATAAAGCAGGTTCAGAAAATGGATGGATGGATGGATGTTTTGAACCCTAGATTCAGAAGATTTCCAACCAATTCTCTGGTTGGAAATTGTTGAAGTAAAACCACTGGAAAAAATAAGACAGTGACAGTTGGATTTGATTAGTTTCCCATAATCGTCCATTTTCTCCACATCTGAGCAGTGTCTGGTTGGTGTGGGATCATGTTTAACCCTTCAGATGTAATAACAGTATAATATGAAGGATCGTTCCATTAGTGGCTCTTATTAAACTGATAATGATGGAGGTTTGCTCCAATAATTTCCATTAATAACATCAGTCGTCTTCATCTGTAATAATCTGCCTCCAAATGAACCCTCAGACATTCCCTCCATGTTAGAAGAAAGACATTATAAAACACTCATTTCACATAGAACTCAATTAAATGAACCTCACTGAACCAGCTAAATCTCCTCCTCATGAACACATCCAGAATGTGAGTGTGTTAATGTGGTCTGACATGGATTCACATCTGAACATCACACTGAACATCACATTCCTTTATTATCATTCAAACATATAAAAAAAAAAAAAAAAAAAAAAAGAGACAGAGGAATGAAAAGTGTCTCTCAGGACCAGAGTAATAATAAATTGATTTGATGTCATTAGTGTTTTTTTTCTGTAGTGTCAGATAAATATCCCATTGACTTCCATTAGAACCACATTTTTTAATCTCACTGCCATTACACTATATTATCATCATTTTCTAATGTAAACATTTTATTTAAAAGAAAACTAGTGATATTTGACATTTTTACTGCAGTCCACCAGTTTCAAACATTTTCCCATTGTAGGCCGAGACATTAAATTCTTGATTTTTTTTTTTTTTGTTATATTATGGGTCCATATGACCACCAGGGGTTTGTGTGTGTGTGTCTGTGTACAATATGTGATTAATCAATGTGAACATTTATTGTGCAAACTGTAACATCTTTGAAAGCTTCAACATAAAGCTCCCAGTTCTTCCTTGTCACAGATTAGTTTTATTTTTCAACTTCCTGTTCATTTCGCCTCAAACAAAAGGTCACGATTTGACTGAAACGTCTCAGTTCTGCTTCATCATTCGTGACATTTGTTAGATTATGTTAAACTGGTTTAATCAAAATTCAAGGACGTTCTCTAGCCAATGCAAACACACACTTATTAAAAATAGAACGTGGTGTTTTAGGTGAAAAAATGCAGCAAGGGCTTATGGGTAAAACTGTACGAAGTGAACCCACAGAGAATTCATGAACCTGCAGAATGAAACTGTTCATAAAAGCACAAACAGACATAAAAAACAGTCATTAATTCAGTAAAAGTTCATCAGGATGAGCAGAATTATAATGAAACCGTGAATTAATTATCAGCTGGAGTTTGTCCTTCATTATATTCAACTGTAAACTGTTTCAGCTGTACCTCCAACACCAATACTTACCGCACCATCAAAGACTGAATGTAGTCTCTTTAGGTTGTTTTGTCCACAGACTTTCAGACATATTGAGTCAATAACATTTGTAGTGTGTTAAATGAAAAATTTAACTAGTTGTATCGTGATAAATCCACCTCAGATTTAAGACTAAAACAAATACACAAACAAATGTTCCGATCTGCTTCATTTGTTCCAGTTGAATCGATCGATGCAGTCGAAACAGCAGATTAAATAAATGTGGATGTAGCTTCAGTTACACATGGATTTGAATTTTACTTAATGTTTAGG
Source organism: Apogon hyalosoma (assembly GCA_037367295.1). Classification (NCBI taxonomy): domain Eukaryota; kingdom Metazoa; phylum Chordata; class Actinopteri; order Kurtiformes; family Apogonidae; genus Apogon; species Apogon hyalosoma. The sequence continues at coordinate 34,852,617 of JAPQRP010000016.1, read as the reverse complement.
CTCCAGTTACAGTTTTCTGTAGTTTTACTTTGAGATTTCAACTTTTAAGAGAAAAGAGAAACAATAAATGAAATCATGTGTGTTTTTATGTGTCCATCGTCATCTTCACTTGCAGTTTCTTCAGACATCTTCTCTGATAAAACTACTTAAATGTATTTACCTTGGGACAATGTCTATAAAGTTTGTTCACAATTTGGAAAAATTTGGATTTTTAAATTTTTGAAAAAAATGTTCCTTTCCTTCTGATAGTCCATATTTTGATGGTTCATAACATGTAAATGGTTAGAGATATCAGTGTAGTTACTATTGATCACTGATAGGAAGTTATATATGAACTTTGATTTGGGTCCATGATCTTTGACCTTAAGTGACCTTGAAGGGTCAAACTCAAGGTCACCAATGTCTAGATTTCAACAGTCTTCTTCTCTGAAACTACTGGCCAGATTAATTTGAAATTTTATATGCAACTTCCTTCATCAACAAAATTAATAAAAATGAATAAAACTATCAACAAATAATAAAATCATCAACAAAATGAGCAACCCTATTGTATCTTCCTTCGGACAATGTCTACAAAATGTGTTCACACTTTTGAGAAATTGTGATTTTTGATTTTTTTAATGAGTTTTTAAAATATTCTAAATGTTCCTTTCCTTCTAATGGTCCATATTTTAATGGTTTATAACTAAATGGTTATGTAATGGTTACGTGGGTATGTAAATGGTTACAGATATCAATATAGTTCCTGTTAATCACTGATTGAAGTCATATATGAACTTTGGTTGAATTAGTTGAGTTCTCCTCCAGTCAA
>JAPQRP010000016.1:34838288-34851078 GCA_037367295.1 Apogon hyalosoma | reverse complement strand
ACAAAGAACATCCCAACAAACACAGAATCAGGAGGAAATGGACTGGATTCACCTCAAACACACATGGAAACAGGTTCTGTTGGAAATATACGTTTCACTACAGATAAGGATAGAAATCAGGGGTGTCAAACATACGGCCCTTGGACCAAAACGAGCCCGCCAAAGGTTTCAATCTGTTCTGTGCGATTAATTTGTGCAAAAAATGACACTTGATATTAATAATCAAATATGTCATTTAGTTCCAAACTCCAACGCTGACATACAGGGGCATTGGTCGTATGTTGGAAGTTTTGTTTAGAAACCTTTTAAAATATCACTTTTTTTGCCTCCAGTCATGATTTTGCCAGAACAAAAAAAGACTTTTCATGCATGTTCAGGCCCTCAGAGATGAAGAGGAATGTCAAATGGAGAATAATAATTTTAAATAAACCAAACTAATTACATGTCCAGCATTGGGGCTTTACTTCTATGTGGTTTTCCGTCGTCGTCGTGTCCATGGCCTCTGCAGCTTCGTCCTCCAGGGTTGAATTTGAAGTTCATTGTGGATCTTGTGAAGACGCAAGGGGACGGGGCTGATAATGACTTCATTATCTGTACAAAAGCTCAGGAAATGAGCGTCGTCTGCGGCCGACTGCTCCCACTGATGAAACTACCACTCAGGAGGAGAAATATCCGGCGCCGTCCCAGAACGAGAGCCGTTAGACCAATGTCAGCGGCGCCGTTAGCAAACGGACCGAGCCTTGACTGTAACAGGAACGGTGGCGGCGTTGTGGAGGTAAATGAAGCTGGCGCTCGGTGCATGTGCCGCCCCACTGAGAGTCGTCCTGGTGGGTGTTCAGATTATCACCGTCATCATCCTTGAAGAGCGCTGTGTAAAGAGCTGTTTGATCCTGCAGGCGATCCCAGCATGAAGCCGCATCAGCCCCCATACGTTCAACGGTTCCTTTACAGCCTTTAATCACATCATTACAGGATCCAACTGCAAACACTGGGCCCAGAAAACCTCCACCAGATTAGAACCTCTGAGACCAGAAACCACCAATAAACCACAGTAGCACAGAAGAAAAGGATGGAAACCAAGGAAACTGAAGATGAACTCAAATGAAACATAGGTAGATGCTAAATATCATTATCCCCATATCATAATTACCTAACAAATACAGAAATGGACAAATGAATGTGGACACGTTGAATTCAGGTGTTTCTTTTCTAACAGGGCTCTGGGATACAAAACAGTAATGGCAAATGTCATAATATAGTTTTATGTTGGGATAAATATCATTGCATTGGTTAGTTTGGTTTAAATTATCTTTGCTTCCAAAATGTCTGAGATGGTTTTTACTGCTTACAACCTGAACTGGGCCAAACCAGTACAATAATAATACAATAACCTATAGATAATGACAACTACTAAGTTTTGTCTTTAAATCTACAAAACTAGGAAAAAATCAGTGTAGGTCAATAAACAGAAGCTGTGAGTCGTTAAATGTAATAAATGGATGTGTGATCCCAGTGAATAGAATCAACTGATCCAACCAGATCCAGTTTCCAGTATTTCACAGGCATTTAAAGGGTTAATGCGTTGAAGTGGTTTCCGTCTTAATGAACAGTGTCTTTCCTCCATCGTACGTGTTAATGAGTCGTTAACACGTTCAAGTGTCATTTGCCTTTTTTAGAAGCAGCTGTAGATCTGACAGAAATGTCAACACTGTACAAAGAACCAAAGAGAAAAGAACAAGAACCAAGATATGAGCTGGATCATAGCACTGCACAAACAAAACCAAACCAGAAAATACAACACTTATTGTTAGGCATTACTACGACACTGTGCATATTATGTGCTTTAGGTGATTAAAGGACCTCTATGATAATGGAGCATTAATTTTCCAGTTTACAAGTTGAAGTGGTTTGATAAATCCTGGACTAAATTAATATACTGATCCACACCACGACGGTCTGTGGTGGGTAGGGGTTGATGGTTCTGTGTCATCGTGGTAATTCCATCCTTTCTCCGTCGTTTCTTCCTCTTTAATGAGTCATTTCTCTCCTGTTTCTTATTATTTGTCCAATCCGGTGGTGGTGGCGGTGGTGGCAGTGGACTGACAGGTTCACACTGTATGAGTCATGACCACATGAGACTCTGTGAGGCATGACGGAGGGTTTGTATAACCCCTGAGGATGGGCTGACAGGAGCAGAGCATCTCCTGGGGCAGTGCCGTATCCCAGCAGGCCGAGGGTCAGAGCGTGTAAACATCCCCCCTCCCGCCGTCACTTCATTATTTCTATTCTGGCATCGACCGCTGCCTCATTAGGCCTCTCGTCTTCCTTTCCTGTCGCCGCCACCACCTCCCATTACGTCAGTGCCATGTTGCTCGTTTTAGCTGTGATCAATCCCAGCGGCGGATCTTCCGGAGGTTACTGTAGCGAACAGTTAATGAGTAGCAGGAAACAAACAGAAACACGCCACGTCCCCCGGCACCTGGTCACATGACCTGCACAGACGACCGGCGTGGACCGCCCTTAATCTAACAGTTTCAGTGATACAGGTGGCTTTACTGAGACTATCAACCACCTCCTCATGTTGGTTTTCTACCAGTTTTAGTTAGATATGTTGGTTTTTGTTTTATTTTAATAAAAGACTTTTAATGTGAAGTTTTCCAGTAGTTTCCTGCATCAGTGATGATCTGTCCTGGTTTTACTGTTAGTTTCATCCTTCTGTGGACTATAATTATAGACGCTGATACTTTTATTAAAGCTTTAATTCCTTTGTTCCCACCAGTCCTATTAATAATGTATAGTATTAATAACATTGATAATACTAATGAATTAAATTCATTAGTTTACATATGTTTCTGCAGTAAAACGTATATTATACCTCGTTACAAAGCGTAGGTTGTATTTTAGCCACATAATAAAAATAGACACAATAATATATATAATAGATACAATTATAGACTTTATAATAATAGTGTAAGTAGATCATAATTATTGAATTTAATCCATGAAAACAAGATTCTTATTTTACAGCTATGACTTTTAATCCATCAAAAAATCAGTAAACTTAATTTATTCATAACATATTGTTGAACAAAATGGAGTTAAGCGTTAAAAACAACTTTAAAATAAGTTAAATACAACATTATCATTAAAATTACTCAGAATTATATTATATTGTATAGTATTATTGTGTTGTGAGGGTCTGTTGGGAACGTCTGGCAGAGCCCTCTGTCAGTGTGGTCTTCAACTCCTACCTCCAGGAGAGCTTCTCCCAGATCCTGGGGGAGGCTGGGGACATTGGCTCTGAGTGGACCATGTTCTCCACCCCCAATGTTGAAGCACCTGCTCGGAGCTGTGGTTGCAAGGTCTTTGGTGCCTGTCACGGTAGCAACTCCCGAACCCGGTGGTGGACGCCAGAAGTAAAGGACGCTGTCAAGGCAAAGAAGGAGTCTTCTCAAGCCTTGTTGGCTCTTTGGACTCCTGAGGCAGCTGATGGTTACCAGCAGGCCAGGCGTGTCGCAGGACTATTGGTCAGCCTCAAAGAAATTCTGGCAAACCGTCCGGCGCCTCAGGAGGGGAAAGCAGTGCACCACCAACATTGTTTACAGTGGAGGCAGGGAGCTGCTGACCTCGACTGGGGATGTTGTCAGGCAGTGGAAGGAATACTTCAAGGATCTCCTCAATCCCACTTTCTTCCAAGAAGGAAGCAGAGGCTGAGGTCTCAGAGGTAGAGCCGCTGCTCCTCCACGTCGACAGGGGTCAGCTGAGATGGCTTGGGCATCTGTTTTGGATGCCTCTTGGACGCCTCCCTTGGGAAGTGTTTCGGGCATGTCCAACAGAGAGGAGGCCTCGGGGAAGGCCTAGGACACACTGGAGACACTATGTCTCTCACCTGGCCTGGGAACACCTCGGGATCCCTGGAAGAGCTACAGGAGGTGTCTGGGGTGAGGGAAGTCTGGCCATCCACGCTTAGACTGTTGCCTCCACAACCCAGCCCTGGATAAGCGGAAGAGGATGGATGGATGGATGGATGGATGGATGGATGGATGGATGGATTATATTTTTTTTTTCCCTGAAACTTAAAATATATGAATAAATGATATAAATATGTTTAACCCCTTCATTCCCACTGGATAACTGTTGATTCAGTCTCCATTTTACATTAAATACATTCAAGATTCTACAATAAATATATTCATGTTATACTTTGTTTTAAAGTTTAGATTCTCCACAGTTGAGTCTCTGAGTTTATTTTACAGCATTAATGAACAACAAAACATAATTTGTGACAGAATCACCTGGATAGTGATGGAAGATAATGGGACTAATAGTTGTTTGGGGTTATGAGATCACATGACTGGTCCCATTTCATCATTAATTATATTCATATTTAAAAAACAGTTTTATGTAAATGTAACCTGCTGTAGATTAGGTTGTATTTTATCCACATAAAGTAAATGTTCTTAGAATAGAGGCTTCTACCTTTAAATGGGGCGTCATTGGTTAATTTAGTCCTTGTGGTTCTTCACTTCTAAATTTTAACTTGGTGAATAAAACGTTAACACTAATTATGTTGAAGGAACAGGTTAAACTGGTGTTTATTTTGGTCTAAACTACTTCTGTTCTTTTTTATTGGCTGATGTTGGTTTTACTTCATATGTCTGACCTTTGATACTGTGATTTAAATCATATTTTACTCATTAATTGGAGAACATCCGTCATTGTTGAGACCCGTTTTCTCTGTAGTTGTTTTTTGGCGCCGTGACCTCGTGTCGACCTGTTTTCTGTGATTTTCCATTGTTTTGTTGTTGTTTTTTTTTTTATCTTCGTGGTCGGTGTGAAAGTGTATAAAACCTGACTCTTCTGTTTGTGAATATTCATTTGCTGTGTTTCTTCTTCTCTGGTCTCATTTGCCACATCACTGTGAGTTATGGCGCGGTCGTCGTGGTAACGTGGCGGTCGGCGTCCTCTGCAGCACGGTGGAAGTGCTGAGTTTGCATCTCCTCCGACGTTCTCCACTTAAACGGCTCCAAGAGGAAACCACGGCGCATAAATCACAGTAACAGCCCACCGTTAGCTCGCCGCTTTCATTATCTGCACAGAGGCGGTGCGTTCACGGGAGGCGTTGGATATTCCTCCGCCACCGCCACCATGCGATTGGGGGTGGGACGCTGAGTTATGAGCCTTGTTCGACTCTGTTGAACTATTCACAAAAGCCCGGAGCGGCGCCGTCCTCCATCCGTCTGGGTGATAGTTTCTAATAGCGCTCGTATCGATCTGGAGCGTCACCTGCCTGGAAACCACCGCCAAACCAACGCTAATCAGTCATTTAGCAGCGGCGCCGGCCGTTTGTCTCTCTGTTCGGCCCTCTTCATTTTTCTGTTCGGCGCCTTCAGGCTTTCTTTAAACCATTTTTTTCAGGAGTCAGATGGTGATTTATAGAACAGCCTTTACAGCTGATATAAATATTAGTGTTTTATACAGAGACGGTTTTCACTTTTAATGAGGCATTAATTAGGTCAAGTGTTTCTGTAAGTCAGTGTCTTCCTCCACTTCTGTCAGGATTTAACCCTTAAAAACCCAAAACCATCTAGTGATGTAACTGTTTAATACCTGCTGATCCATTAATCCTATCAATACATGTTAATAATTGGTGTAAAATATAGATTTACTTCAATTATTCATTCGATAAAATGTACAAAAACTTGTAAAATGAGAAAAAAATGAGCAAAATACTTGAAAAATAAGGAAAAAAATGAACTAGAAAACTGATATAAAGCATAAAAGTGAACAAATCCTTCTAAAGTGAGGAGAAAGTGAGCAAAATACTTGAAAAATGAAGCCAGTTCATGGATTCATAACATCCAGAACCCTGTATTTAGTCTAACCCTCTAAAAACCCAAACCATCTACTGATGTAACTGTTTAAAATGATCCACTAATCCTTATAAATACATGTAAACAATTGGTGTAAAATAGTTTGTCATTTTTTCATGGTCATCAGATATGACCCATTTGGACATTCAGAGGCTCTGTAGTGAACATGGAAACACAATCTTCTACAACATTGGTTCACCAGTAAAACCCACTGAGTTGGATCAGTGACAGTGGATGAACACACTGGGTTCATATATATATTAATAAATAAAATGAATTAAAAAAATGTACAAAATAATGAATAACATAAAAGAAATAAGCAAAAAATTGACTATATGAAGTAGGGGGAAAAAAGGATAAAATAGGCAACAAAATTAACAAAAACAAATGAAGTAAAATGATAAAAATGAACAAAATGCGGTTGTAGACATTTGTTTTTATTTTTGGTTAATGATATATTTTACTGTGAAAGTCAATTTTTCTTCATTTTTCTCAGTTTTGATATAATAACCTTTGAATTTACTCTGAGCTTGAATGAACGTCTGCGTGATCAATGAATTAAATCTAAGAAAATACAGGATTTACACTGAAAAATGTAAAATACAGAGGATAATATTGTAATAAATGGTGATAAATGACTTGGGAAAGTGTATCTGTAGACCTCAGAGGAGTCTGACTCATGTGGACCACGTCAGACCTTTGTTCCGTCAGTGTGTTGTCGTCCACAGGTTTTAGTTTTCTTCTGTTGGACTCAGTGGGGTCCAGTTTTGAACCCTTAACCATACTGATGTGGTCTTCTCTGTTGCAGAGGTTTGTGGGGAACGTGGACTCAGAGGCCCTGGTCCAGAACCGATTGACCCACTCTGTGAGGACTCGTTTCCTGAGGTTCGTCCCATTGGATTGGAACCCCAGTGGATGGATTGGACTCAGGGTGGAGGTCTACGGATGCTCCTACAGTAAGTCCACCACACCGACACCATACACTGTGGGGGGTAGACCAGGACTGGTACCAGGACCGGGGGGTAGACAGGGACCAAGGGTAGACTGGGATCAGGAAGTAGACCAGGACCAGGACCTGGGGTAGACCAGAATCAGGACCAGGAGGTAGACTGGGGCCAGGTCCAGGACCAGGGGGTAGACCAGGACCAGAATTCAGTAATGGATTTTACATCATTTTCATGCTTTTAAATATGAACAAATTCATAAAATCAAAGTCTCAGATTCTCCATGAAACCTTATATTTCTTGTTTTTTGGTTTATATTTGCAGGTTATTTTCAGTACAGTGTTATTTATTTATGGCATATATTCACATGTATTTACTGGTTGACTTAGTGTTTATTTTTATGTTATTTTGGTGTATATTCCCTTGTATTTACAGGTTGACTTAGTGTTTATTTTTATGTTATTTTGGTGCATATTTACATGTATTTACAGGTTGACTTAGTGTTTGTTTGTTTATTTGTTTATTTATTTATTTTTTATTTGTTATTTTGTGTGTATTCACATGTATTTACAGGTTGAGTTAGTGTTTGTTTATTTATTTAAATGTCATTTTGGTGTATATTTTCATGTATTTACAGGTTGACTTAGTGTTTGTTTATTTATTTGTTATTTCCATGTATTTACAGGTTGGCTTAGTCTTTGTTATTTATTTATATATTATTTTCATGTATATTTACATGTATTTACAGGTTAGCTTAGTGTTTATTTATTTATTTGTTATTTTTGTGTATATGTACATGTCTTTTAAAGATTGACTTCGTGTTTGTTTGCTCTTTCCAGATGGTAGTTGGTGTTTTCTGGTTGGTATGGACAGTCGTCGTGTTATTTTTGGGTGGTATTCCCAGGTTGCCGTGGCGATTTGTGGTATATTTGGGCTGTACTTCCACAGATGGTGGTATTGTTTGTTTGTCGTCTGGGTTTTGCGACTATAAGGCGAACAGACAGCGCTGAGTTCTGTTCATCTCAGACACTCAGAGGAGATGGAACATTGCTATGCAGCTCATTCTGCAGCATTTCAGCCTGAAAATCCATAAATTCATGAACGGCTGCAGGAGAGTCTCTGGAGAACACAAATATATAAAAGGTAGAAAAAACCCCAGTGTTAATAACAGGGCTGTAGTGGAGGACGACCACGGTAATAATCAGAACAGGTGAGAGGACGAGGCTGATGTACAGATATTACACCTTTATCTGTTCGGTCACAGGACGTTGGCTTTAATAAACCTCCACAGACGCCCAGAATCTGCAGACGTCGGCACTTAGCGCAGAATGATGTGTCCGACAGCGCCGTTCATTTACTGTACGTATCATTACATGGATTCATCTGGGATATGAGCGCTTTATAAACAACAGCGGCTTCAGAACGACCACAGATATACAGTCAGAAAGACAGAAGACGAATGAATAACACAGAGAAACGACCAGAAAAACACTGAAAATAAAGCTGTGATACGGAACATTTATTTATTTAACCCTGTAAGGACGACCATTAGAGCAAGGACAGATTTATTTATGTTGTTTTTGCCAATGAAAGTTTCAGAAAATGTCTTTTTTTTTTTCTTCTGTGTCTTTTTCTCTTTTTTCTATATGAAAATGTGTTGTTTTTTGTGTTTTTTCCTTGTTCTTCACCGCTCTTCACCATTCAACGTTCTTCATTGTTCTTTGTCGTTCTTCATTGCTCTTTGTTGTTCTTTGCCGTTCTTCGGTGTTCTTTGTCGTTCTTCATTGCTGTGTTCTTTTTTGTTCTTTGTCATTCTTCATTGTTTTACATTGTTCTGCACTGTTCTTCACCGTTCTTTGTCGTTCTTCACCGTTCTTCGTTGTTATTCATTGTTCTTTGTCATCATAGTTCTTCGTTCTTCACCATCCTTTGTTGTTCTTTTATTATTTATTCTTTGTCGTTCTTCATTATTCTATGTTGTTCTTTGCTGTTCTTCATCGATCTTTGTCATTTTTTTGTCACTCTTTCTTGTTTTTCCTCGTTCCTCAACGTTTGTCATTTTTTTCTTGTTTTTCCTTGTCCTTCTTCGTTCTTCATGGTCCCATTTTCCTGTTTTTCCAGAGTCGTGTTCATATATGTGATATCGGACCTACAGGTTCCATCACAGAACATATATAAATGAATGAATGAATGTATAACATCGTCTCTTCCGTAATTACTTTAACTAGTGATAAAATGTAATGTTTCTAGTTGATAAATACCTTCAGTCTTTACTTGTTCTAAAAGCTTGACCAGATTACATTTGTGGGAGGGGCTTCGTGAAGTGTTTTTTGGTACTAATGATGAACAGAACAGATCTATGTCCCATATCTCTATGATTGCTGCTGTATCTGTACATGTGTATGATGTGATGTGTTTAATGACATCTTTTTTCTCAAACAGGAGCTTTATGTCACAGTTTGATGTGTTGGAAGTCCAACTTCAGCCTCATTAAAAATAATGAGGATAAAGCTTTACATTCACAGCCTGTTGGTTTAATATAGTGTCATTAACAATAGATAGAAAAGAAAAACACTTGAGAAAATAAGAGACTGACTCCCACAGAGCACAAGATAATCCACCGTCATCTTTATGAAAGAACAACCAATGTTGATTGTCAGATTATCTATCTCTGCCTTTCTTTTTCATTTTATTGTAAACTCTGTTCTAAATATGCATATGGTCTGTTTAGTTCTTATTACTGTTACTATTATTATTGTTCCTATTATATTTCTTTTTTTTTTTTACACTATCTTTATGCATGTACACTTTTTCTTGCACTTTATTCTGTTGCTGCCTTGACCATTGAATTTCCTTGTTGGATCAATAAACTCATTTTCTTTCAGGTTCCACATTCAGCCCAATTTGACCTCAAGTGGATCAGGCCAGTAAAATAATAACACAACCTATAAATAATGACAACTACAAACTTTTCTCTTTGTTTTAGTACAGAAAAAAAGTAACATTCAATTGTGAAAATATTTGCAAATTATCCAAACAGAAAGATGTGAATAATATGAAAAAACAGAAATTTTAACATTAACAAGAACAATAACAATATTCTGCCTCAGTTTATTATTTATGCATTTGCATTGTAGATTGGATCTACAAAGGCACAAAATATTAAGTGACAAGCAGAAAATTGGTCAAATTACACTTAACTTTCTTTAGACATTTCAGGTTAAATTTTTTTTCAGGTCATTCACATTTTATTGTTAAAGGATAGTTTAGTAATGTAAAGATTTTAATAATTTAATGTTATTTTTTGCACTAAAACCAAGAGAAAAATTTGGATTTGTCATTATATATAGGTTGTTATTGTATTATTGTACTTTAGATCATATTAGTCTGAATGTGGAACCAGAACTAAAACCAGTTCGACATCATTGATTGTTAATATCGTCAGTGTAATTTTTGCACTTTGTAAATTCATCCCATTGGACCCTTTGATGGGCTGGTGTTGGCCCAGGGGCCACATGTTTGACTCCTCTGGTCTACACATTTTAACTGGTCGTCAGCTCCTATTGTTCTCTCTCTGAACTCGTAATGACTTCAGACTTTCTTGCTTAAAGTTGTCTTTGTCGTCGTTCTTTATTGTCCTGTTTTTCTGTCTTTCCAGAGTCAGACGTGGCGGACTTCGACGGCAGAAGCGCCCTGTTGTACCGGTTCAACCAGAAGTCCATGTCAACGGTGAAGGACGTGATCTCTCTGAGGTTTAAGAGTCGACAGGCGGAGGGAGTTTTACTGCACGGAGAAGGTCAGCGAGGCGACTACATCACCCTGGAACTGCACCGAGGAAAACTGGCCCTGTACCTGAACCTAGGTGAGTCCACCTGACCCAGACCAACAAGGTGGCCCAGGTCACACCACCAAAAGTACCTGAACCTGAGTAAGTCCAACTGACCCAGACCAACAGGGTGGCCCAGGTCACACCACCAAAAGTACCTGAACCTGGGTGAGTCCACCTGACCTGGTCCCAAATCTTGGTTAATCTCTTGGTTAAAGCTCATCATATTTTACAGGAAGGTGTTCTTACATATTTTAAACCAAAGCAAATCTTGATGTTTATCTTCATATCTGCACCTTTTTTTTTTTTTTACAGCCGTCAGACAGTTAAAAACAATGCTTAGGTTTAGTCAATTGGATCAGTGTTTTAGTAGACAAAATGTCCTGAGGTTTTGGTCAACTATGCATCGTAAGATTTTTGTGGCTAAAATTTTCTGAGATTTTGTGAGGTGGTTCATATTTGCTCAGATTTTTCAATTTTTTTGTTAAAGGATAGTTTGTAAATATACACATTTTCATGTAATGTTACTTTTTTTGTTACACTAAAACAAAGAGGAAAAAATTGTATTTGCCTTTATTTATAGGTTATTCTGTTATTTATTTCTGTTTTACTGGTTCTGATCCACTGTAGATCATATTGGTCTGAATGTGGAACCTTGACTAAAATTATTTTAATATGGATTGTTAATATCTTCAGTGTAATTTTTGCATTTCATGGATTGGATCCTTTGGTGGGGCTGGTTTTGGCCCACGGGCCATATGTTTGACTCCCCTGATCTAAATGGACTGCAGACTTTCATCACCTTCTATTTAACTGAAGCTCAAACTCTAAAACTTCTGTAGCGTCACAGTAAAAGCTGTAGTTCTATTGTCAATAATCCCCAGGTTCTTAAACATCTCCATAGTTTAATTTTAGCCTCTGTGTTGTTTATAGAAGCTGAATTAAATGAGGGACTGAAGATGATAAAACTATATCAGATTTTTATGCTCCTGTTATTAAATCTGCTCCGTTCTATTGGAAAACTGTAACTGGAGCTGAACGACTGTAAATGTTTGAGTCTAATCTGATTCTTGGGTTCCTCCGACCGTTGTGAGTTTATGGAACGTTCCCAGTGTCTCGTGTTTTTTTTTTACAGTTTTTTTTTCCTCCTGTGTTTTAACGTCTTATTATCGTCATAACTCTGCTGCTGTATTAACTCTGGCTCAGGTCGAGTCGGGGATAATTACCAGAGTTGTCCTGTAATTACTAAATAATTATGACATTTACAAGAAAAACGATCTCATCATTAGCAAATCTGGTTCTGCCTGCTAATTAAACTCATTATTTTTACACTTTAATTCCATTTATTCTCTAAATTAGATTTATTAACCTAACGATTGTGTCTCCAGCTCTAGTTTTACATCCACCATCATTGAAATGACTAACTTCTGAACCGTTTACACTATTTATGACATTCAAACGTCATCTTTCATTTGAGAATGGGTTCTTTCTATTAGTCTTTAACACATTAGGGTAGAGGTCTGCAGTGGCTGAGGAGGAGGGGTGGAAGTGGGCGGAGCAGAGAGCAGCAGAGGGCAGTCAATGAGAGAGATGGAAGATTTTTACAACTTGTAGCAGCGTTTTAGTGGTGAATTCTGTAAATAATAGTGATGGTGCTGTTTTGGAGTGTTCTACTAGTGTGTTTTAATGTGTTTTTCTGTTTTTTTCTGCTGTTTTTATCTGTATTTTTGCAGTTTGTATAGTTCATTGATAGTTGTATTTTATACTTGTGTATATATATATATATATATATATATATATATGTACACACACACACACACACACACATATTTTTTATATGTATGTATATGTATGCAGATCTATCCAGGGCATACACAGATGCAGTGTCTGTAAAAGAATCAGATGATGGATGTTTTTCTCAGTGAAATGAGGGGTTCTGTCTACAACTAGACAAAAAGTGAACACAGACTATCACATGATAAAAATGATTAGAAAGAACTAAAAAGAACATGGACAGAATGGTCCAGACCAGTGGTGCCCAACCCTGGTCCTCTAGTGCTACTATCCTGCATGTTTTAGATGTATCCCTCTTCCAACATATCTGATTCAAATGATCAGCCCATCATCAAACTCTGCAGAAGCCTGAT
>JAPQRP010000016.1:34813836-34826100 GCA_037367295.1 Apogon hyalosoma | reverse complement strand
GGGCGCATTGGGGATTTTTTTTTTTTTTTTGGGGGGTGGGGGTTGGAGCCGACGGGTTCACTCTGTTTTGTTACTTCAAGCTCAGTTTGACGTCGATGGAGCTGGAGGAGCTCGGCCGTACCCCGCCGCCACTCGCCGTGTTCCATGAAACAGCCAATGGAGTGGAGAGAACGACGGCCCACGGCCCTACGGCCTTCTGGGAAGACGACAGGCTTCACTGGACTTTGATAGAGTTTGTAAGAGCAGATGGGGGGGTCGAAGTGTCCTCAGGAGTCTGGACTCACCTGATGAAACAGCATCAAGAGGAAAACAACAGAAGGAGGAGGAGGAGTGTATAGGGTTTCAGGTTATGGAGACACTGAATGGACAGAAAAGATAACTTTTGCTGTGATGTGGCGCTATTTAAAAATCAATTTTTTTTGGTTGGTTGGTTGGTTGTGTGATTGGTTGGTCGGTTGAACAGTTGGTCAGTTGGTTGGTCAGTTATTTGGTTGGTTGGTCGGTCAGTCGGTCGATTGGTTGGTCGGTTGGTCAGTTGCTCGGTTGGTTGGAAAAATAAAATCACTCATGAACAAACTGGAGGAATTAATCAGTTGTGGATGTAAAGACAAGTTTCAGACAAAAAACTGGAAAAACAAGTGCAAACCACTGATTAAATTAAACATGAAATAAAATAAAGACCAGAAAAATGAAAGACATTAAACTGATAAAAGCTACGACATGAAAGTAGAATAATAATGACAACAAATAAATAAATACAGAATAAACCTGGTTCATGTAACATCCCGATCCTCGTTAACAAACGTCAGTATTAATTCTACTGATGCTCCACCAATAAACAGAACCCGTCCGTTCATCCAGATCCAATAGGACTGATGTTTCAGTGTCATGTTCATCCTATGGTTTATTGGATGTAAACCCTGATGGTGGCTGGGTCCAACTGAACCGGGTCACTGCATCTGTTTCCAGGTCACCGGGTCAACGACGGACTGTGGCATTCTGTGAGCGTGGACACCAGGAGTCTCCAGATCAGTCTGACCCTGGACAACGAACCCGCTGCCACCGTCGACCAATGGGAGCAGCTCCAGCCCAGAGGAAACTTCTACTTTGGAGGTAAGAGGGTGGGTCCATCTGGTTCTGGTTCTTTTCAGACCCACTTTTATCTCCTGTTTTTTGTCTTGTTTTTTCCTGTAGAATAGGGATGTTAAACTCATTTACGTTCAGGTTCCACATACAGAACTATTTAATCGGAACTGGGTCGGACCAGTAAAATAATAACCCATAAATAATACTCCACATTTATCTTGGTTTTGTGGGAAAGTTAAATTACATTAAAAATATGAATAACCTGAACAACCATGTGCACCCTGAAATATCTTTTAAAAAGTGTAATTTCAACAGTGTTATCTCAGCTAATTATTAACACAGTTTAACTACAAATGCAGAAAAACATTTAATAACAGGCAGAATATTTTAAAAATGACATTTAATTTTCTTAAGACATTTCACGTTGTTCATATTTGTTCAAATTATTCACATTTTATTATGAAAAAATAATTTGTAAATGTAAATATTTTAATGTAATTTTACTTTTTTACACTAAAAGTTTGTAGTTGTCATTATTTATAGGTTGTTCTGTTATTATTTTACTTTAGATCATGAAACTTGAACATCCTTAACTGTTCATATTTTCAGTGTAATTTTTGTATTTCACAAATTCATCCTGAGGCCCAGATTAGACCAGTTGGTGGGCCAGTTGAGGCCCGTGGTCCTTATGTTTGACATCCTTGTCGTCATCTTCTACATCACAGGTTCTCAACTGATCTAGCTTCAAGACCCACTATCACCCCTTAATGACAAACCATGACTCAGACTGATGAAAGTTATAACAACTTCTCACATGTATTTAATATAAAGATGTGTTTTGAACCTGAGATAATACAGAATATCACAGTATGAAAACACAGAAGACAAGTTTCATTAATGATACACCAACTGAGCCCGATCATCCACGTAAATACAGTCTATTCTTGTCCAACAGGTGGTCGCCGTCCTCTGGGATCCGTTCAACTTGTGTTTGTGCAGCGTTTTCAATAATTCAGCACTGACATCTGATCTAATATGCATGTGTTCTGAACCACCGCTGTCCTGTCATTTAACTCTTCTGTTGAGCATTCACTGGGTTATTTTAGTCCAGAAGTATTTGGACAGTGACTGAAAGCAGAGGAACTCACTAGAACCGCCACCAGGTCATTTGAACCTGGAACCACAGCAGGATTAGAACTGTAAATTACAAGTCTGTTACAATAATATTTGGCAATTTTCTTTCAAAATACCACATAAAAATAGATCAAATAACATAATAGGAGAATTGAATAATTTTGCCATATTAGAATTTTTTTTTTAATTTCAGCAACATAACAATATAAAGTCCTTTCAGTTAAACTATCAATGGAAAAACACGTAATAAAATATGAGAAATCCCCTTTACACCAACATTCACAGAATAGACCAGAACCACAGAATGGTTGTAATTCCTAAATGTTTAATGCGATATTTGTGTTAAACCCGTTGAATTAGTCCACATCTGGATCGGTTCATTCCAGATTCACTGTGAACAGAGGAAACATTTATAAACTGTGTTAGTGTACTTATAAACCTGTTATAGTAGTTTTACAGTTGATGAACCTGCTTTTAGTCCAATCATTTTCTTCATTTTCCAGGTTCAATGAACCACAAACACTTTATTATCCTTATTTGTTAAATAAAATGAAAACATCCTAACACACAAACCCTTTTTTCTTCAAGATTTTTTTGCTTTAGGAAAAAACAAAACTCCTGAAAAACTCTGTTCAAGATGAGTTCAGTCTGTTTGTCTGGAGGTTTTTAACGCTGTACAGTCAACTGTTTTCACCTCAGAAGTATAATTATAATTGCACATAACAATTATTTTTGCGCATATATATATATATATATATATATATATACACACACACACAGTAATTTCTTCTGGAATTAATAAAGCATTCTGACTCTTGATTTTCACCCATTTTTACTTTTTCCTCCTGTTTCCTCCTGTTTTTGTATCTGGCCATCCTTGGCTCCGCCCAGGTTGCCCCCCCGCTGGCTGCCATAACCCCACCCAATCCTTCCAGGGCTGCATGCGTCTCATCTCCATTAACGGCCAGCCAATCAGCCTGGGCCATGTCCAGCAGGGGCTGCTGGGAAACTACAACGAGCTGCAGTTTGACACCTGCAGCATAAGAGACAGGTAAGGCCCCGGGCTGATGCATCATGGGTAATGTGAGCGGACAGCGGAGATGCAGAACCGTGTTTGCCTTGTTAATTTGTTGGTGGGGGAATATTTCCCTGACATGTCCAATAGAGACCGGCCAAGTGACAGGACCATCCAATTAAGCGGCAGCGGTGGAGGCTCAGAACGATGCCCTGGCAGAGGACGGCACCATGGCAACGAACTAATTTTGGTCTAATCCAGACCAAACCAGTCTAAAGCAGACCAAATCAGTCTACTCCACACCAAACCAGTCTAATTAATATCAAACTAGTCTAATCCAGACCACAGGTGGTTTATAGATCTGATCCGATCACCCTCTATCCCTGGGTTTACTTTACTTGTTTACACCACAACAGGAAGTGACATCATTTAACCAGGACTTGTCGTCGTCATTGTTGGTGTTTATCCTTGACGATCCAGGTCTGGTTTATCCAGGTCTGGTTTAACTTTGATGATCGGGGTCTGGTTTATCTGGGTCTGGTCTTTTCGGATCTGGTCTATGCGGGTCTGGTGTATCTGGGTCTGGTCTATCTGGGTCTGGCCCATCTGGGTCTGGGCTTTCCGGGTCTGGTTTATGGTTGAGCCTCATTGACGTCGTCCTCCGTCAACCACATAAACCTGTATGAGTGTAAATGTGTCTTTTGTCTCGCCGTCCAATCAGATTTCATGACTGGGTTTATGTCCGGCGTACACTCTTCTGTAATTTCATGACCTGTGAGAGCAGCCGCGGACACGATGGCAGAAAGAGCTCGGTGTTAATTAAAGCGGCGGCCGTAACCTTATCCGGCTGCGGCGGCGAGTTCGGCTGCAATTAATGGGTGAGAGATGAAAGTGTATGAAATTATAGATGCACGCTCGAAAGGACGGCAATTATGTGAAAGTGGAGGAGGCTGGAGGAAGGACTATTAATCACAGAGTGCGGTTTGGAGTTTCCTTGAAGTGCTTATTGTGTTCACATCCCGTAAACACGAACGGCGCTCTGACGGTAATGCATCGGCGCGTCTCCGGTTTCACCCGACGTGAACAAACAGCCGCGTTGCTGCTGATGGTTTTATTCCACTTTTAATAAAGGCTTTGTCATAACGAAGCCACGTGGCATTACCTGTGTTTTATATACAACGTTAATGCCTCTGGGACGTCTGCCACCTTTTGTTTTCCATTCACAAGCGCCTCCTTCATCGCTGTGTTTCTGCTAAAAGCTTTATTTATGCTTTAAATGTTGCGCTGACACGTTTCAGTCAGATCAAAGCGCTGCAGAATCGCCTTCAGCAGGAGTTTGTCATGAGCAGAACAACACAAACAGGCTTTAAGCTTCTGCAGAGGCAACGGCAGCAAAATACCGATGAGCTGAAGGAAGGCAATGTTTAATGAATGTGGCAGAGAAGGAAACCCACCTGACACACTCAGGTTTTCAGCTCCACTTCTGCTGATTTATAGCATTCTGGGAAATATAAGCAAAAAAATCAGGAAATAGTGGTAAAATACACACATTTTAATCCAACACAACAATGTGAAGCTCCTAAACCCTTTTGAACTGGATCACACACATTTTACAGTAAATACAGTAAAACTCAAACCCATCACATCCTTCTATTGGATAAATACTGCAACCATTCTTATATTTGATCAGTACTTTAACCCTTTAACTCATGCATGAGGAGCAGAAGAAAAGATGGAACTGATTCAAAGAGTCAAATTATTGGAAGGAATCAAGTAAAAAAGAAAAACTGAGAGATGAAATGACTAAAACTGGGTTAAAAATGTCCTACGCATTATTAAAACCTGAAGGACATGAAGAACCGTCATCTACTGAAAAGAAATCTGGATGAAAACACATCCTCCTCAAAAAACAAGACCTGGATTCGTACAGATTATATTATATACAGTCATCCTCATCCTCCTGCCATTTTTTGTGACTTTGTTTTTGTGATGAAATGAATGAGTTTCCTCAAGTTTGTTTGTGAGTTACATGTGATACACAAGTGAGGGAATAATTACAAATGATACTTGGAGAAATAGTTTATTTCAGGAGTATTTTATGAGTGGATTTCCAAAAAACACCATGTTCAAAATCATTCATACCTTAGGTTTACTAAGGCCAGTGTCTGTTCTTAATAGTCAGTAGGGTAGCCTTTGTTGTTGATCATGGTTCCTGTTAATGTCCACAGGCTCTCTTATGTCTTTTGTGGGAGGTTGGCCCACTCTTCCTTGGCCAAAGCCTCCAGCTCAGTCTGGTTGGATGGTCTCCTACTCATTACTCTGGTCTTCAGTTCCCTCCATGGTGGGGGGGCTGATTTTTAAAGTGAAACTGAACACACTTTACTATTCCTCTAACTCTCCGGGCAGCACAGACACACAGAAGCAGAACAACAGAATCTCCACACAGCAAAAAAGTTAAGACATCGGTTACATGTTGACTGATATTGATTAATCAGTGATACGCTATAATCGGCCCGATTAATCGGCGGGCCCTAGTAGTGATAGATGTAGCAATGCCAAGTGGTAGCAACATCAGAAAGGAAGAACACGAGAAGCTCTAGAAATACCAAGGGCTGAAAGAGGAGATAGAGGAAATGTGTGGTGTGAAGGCAACAGTGGGGGCAATAGGGCAGTGACCCCCCCCCCCAAGCTGAGAGGATGGCTCCAGCAGATACCAGGAACAACATCAAAGATCTGTCCAAAAGAGAACAGTCCTAGGAAGAGCTACACTAAAGTATCGTAAAACCAAACAAAGACCTTCCTTTATGTTGATAATTACTGAACATTTTCAAGGTGGTGTCCTGGAGTCTCTGAAAACGGTTCAGTTTTCTGTTTCCTTTTCAGATCCACTTCAGCTCATATGTGTGCATTGATCTGTGATGGCAAACACAGCCCATCCATACACCACAATACCCAGGAGTCTCAGCTGCTGTTGCCATGGAGACAAGGTCCCAAACTCTTCAACGACAATCGACACTTTTTAGAAACAGAGGAGACGCTCTGGGACTGAAAAGCACCTGGACCGACATCAATGCCTCCATGAATAAATGAAGAATCACAGCTAATGAGTCGCTGTTGTACCTTTTTCATCGACTTTTACCCAAATGATCCAAACCCAAACATATCGAAGTGTTTCTGTTACAAAACCAGCTTAAAAACACGCACGACACAGAAAAACAGGAAATTCAGCACAATTTGTTTAAAGTTCAGTGAAATAAAACACTTTTTTAACAGACTGAGGAGCTAAAACTAAAGCTAACAGGGTTGTATTTGGTTTGTGACACCTGTGTTGGGTTTATAACAGGGTTATATTGGGTTTATAACAGGGTTGTGTCGGGTTTATAACAGGGCTGTGTGGTATTTTTCAGGTGTTTACCGAACCTGTGTGAACATGGAGGTCGATGTCGTCAGTCCTGGAGCTCATTTTCCTGCGACTGTTCAGGAACCGGATACTCTGGAGCTACATGCCACAACTGTGAGTATTCATGGTTCTGGTTCTGTTACAAAATCATCTGCACCATGTTTGTAGTAAATATAGTTGAACTGACAGAGGGCAGTGTTAATAGGGTTCCAATCAGCAGACGTCACCCAGGTCTCAGTTTACTACTTTACAGTTTAAATTTTACATCTCTTTTTTTTTTTTTTTTTCTCAGTTTTTAATTTTACATTTCTAATCTTTTTCTAGTGTTTCCTGTTCCATCGCTAATTGTGCTTTTAACCTTTCCATTGGTCTTTATCGTCCCTCTGGTGTTGTCGTTGTGGTTTTTCCTTAAGTCTTTCCACTCGTCGTTCATCATTGAACGTGGAATAAACAGTGTCAGTAGTGATGATAAAAACAGCAGAAGTGTCCTTTAAAGGACCGAGGCTCCAGTCAGTCTGTGTTTCTATGCATCTACCGTCCTCACATGTCAAGAAGAAGAAATAATGGTAACGTCTCCTGAATCCCTGATAGACTGGACCAAACACAGACCGACTTCATGTAACACCACAGAAGAAGAAACCACCGACAGTCAACAGGAAGAAGAAAGAAAAGCATCTGTTAGAAAGAAGAAAGAAAAAAAATAAATGCTCAATAAGACACAAGTGTCAGTGTTTGTTTAATGACAGAAACATAAATGTCATTATTATTATTATTATTATTTATGAGGGTTTTTAATTTAGACTTAGTTAATTTACTCATTACTTCATTAATTTTTGTTGATTTTATTGAATATTTTGTTTATTTTTCTACTTGTTTTGATCGCTTTTTGTTCATTTTGGTTATTTTGTCATTTTTTGCTCATTTCATTTATCATTCATTTAAATTTCTTGATTATTTCTGATGGTTTGTCATTTGTTTTTCTTGTCGTTTTGTTCATTATTTCCATGATTGTTCTTGATTTTTTTTTTTACTCATTTTGTTCATTTTTGTTGATTTCTTTGTTTTTTGTTCACTTCATTGCTTTTTTGGTTAATTTTCTTATTTTGTTCAGTGTTTTTTTTTTTTTGCTGTAATTTTATTGATCTTTTTATTAATTCTGTCATTTCTTGATCATTTTCTTGCTTCTTTCTGCATTTTTGCCCATTTTGTTCATTCTTTGTTACTTTAGTTCATTATTTTGTTCATTTTGGTTGATGTTGGTTTTTATTATATTGACTCTTTTGTTGATTTTGATTTAACTCCTGTCTGTCCATGGAGTTTGTTTTAGTTTTGTACAGTAATGGTCTATTTCCTGTTGAATTCTTGTGCTGGTTTCGTTTATTTGTGTTGAATTCTTTCTGTGCGGTGGTTGTATTGACCCCACCTCCTCTTCTGTTTCTGCCTCCAGCCATCTACGAGTCGTCATGCGAGGCCTACAAGCTGATTGGCAGCTCGTCGGGTTTCTACTCCGTTGATCCGGATGGTAGTGGCCCCCTGGGGCCCACACAGGTCTACTGCAACATGACAGGTGAGCGCCACTGCCACCACCACCAGGGCATCCACCGTCCAATCAGAAACCATCACACACTCTCACATGATTCACCAGGAAAACAGGCTTTAACAGGAAGGTGAACGGGGTCTACTAGGACCTGTAAAACTGGATCCGATTCAGGTTCAGTTTCTTTAATTGTCAATTAAACATGTTAAAAATATCATAGTGCAGGGGTTCCCGAAGTGGGGTATGCATACCCCCAGGGGTACTTGGAAGAAGCCCAGGGGGAACATTATTATTATTAATACATTAAATAAGTAATCATGTACCAAATACAAAATAAATAATCAGAATTAATGCTCAAATATAAAACACAATAAATACTTTAATATCATAGTTTTATTGTCAATCACCGTGTTTAAGCTTTGGTAACATTTGAAGAATATTTCTATTTTATATTATTCAAAATGAGTTTGAGTAGATAATTATTTTTTGTTCATGAAAGGTTCATTTATTAATTAATGACCAATTTATTTATTTTTCATATCAGTGAAAGACGACACTTTTCAGTTTATATTTGGCACAAAATTTACTTGAAAAACTGTTATTTTTTTATATATTACAGTTAAATATATGTTGTTTCTTTACAAAGTTTTTAAAATATAAACAGACACCTTTGGCACAGGAAAAATTTTTGCCAGATTGTTTTCAATCAAATATGCGGAAGCTAGAGTTGGGGGTACTTCAGGGCGTACTCCACTGTAAAAAGTTTGAGAACCAGTGTCATAGAGGAACCAAAAGTGCCTCCCAGGACCAGTGTAATAATAAATACATTATAAATAATAATATAAAAGCAGGACTTAAAAGCATATATTAATTCAAAATAAATGTATAAAAAGTGCAATGTTTGTTCATTTGTTTATTGTTAATTTACCTTTCTTATTACTTACTATTCATCTTATTATTATTATTGTGTTTTATTTTTGTTATTGTATGTGTTGTTCGTATTTGTCAATTTTTAACATTATTTATAGGTTATTCTGTTATTATTTTACTGGTCTGATCCACTTTAGATCCTATTGGTCTGAATGTGGAACCTGAATTAAAATGATATTAACATCATTTATTGGTAATATCTTGAATGTCATTTTTGTATTTCACACATTTATCCCATGGGAGGGACTGGACTCTTTGGCGGGCCAGTTTTGGCCCGTGGGCCGTAGGTTGGACACCCCTGTTCTTGAGAGTCTGGTCCTTATCATCATCGTCCACCTCGACCGTGTCCTTCTGTACATACGTGTGGACTGTTTATCGTGTGGATGAGGTGGTGTCTCAGGTTCTCACTAATCCTAGTGGTCGGGACGCGGCGGCGCCTCAGGTCGACCTCAATTACAGAATCCATTAGACATGTAAATAAGGCCGCCTGGAAGGGATTTCCTCTTAAGGCTGGGTAAATATGAGCGGCATGTCATGCATAATAAGTGGAGGAGAACGTCTGAGCGGCTCAGGACCGATTATTTTATAGGTCTGGTGGAACCGACCGGCGTCTGAAACCCTCAGCGTTCAGGTTCCAGGTCGTCATTACAGACTCTGTTGGATAAAAGTGGAGTTAAGCACCGGTAAACTCAGCCATCCTCTGATTCTCTACACATCTGCAACAGGAAACACTGGATTATGTCATAATGAGTCTAATTAACAAACAGCAGCACTTCATTAAAGCCTGATGTCGGACATTTGTTTTCCGGAAATATTAAATCACAGTAACACATGTTTGCTTCTAATCATCTGTGTATTTATTGACTCAGATTGTAATTAAAGAGTTAGTTTGCGTTCTTCAAGTGTTTGAGGTAATTATCCTTCACAAACTGACATCGTTATTACACCTCCTACAACAGATGATGGGTCGGGTTATTGGGCAAGTTTGGTGTTTTATGTGTCAATTGTCTCAATGAAGAAGGTTAAACTGTGGTTAAAGTCTGGCGGGTTGGAATAGACGGATAAAAAAATCCTTTTTTTAAACCTTTTTATAAGTCACATGGTTCATCTGGAAATGTTTTTTCCTTTAATTCGATCACAAATACCTATAGAAGCAAAACAGCTCTGTATAGTTAATATTTAAGCCTTTAGCATTAGCTTACCCATGACCCCTCAACCGCCACAGATCCGCCCCTTTTGTCCAAATATGGTCACTTCTAGTTCTAAAAAGCCAAAGTGCTGACAACAAAATCACAAACTACTGATTTTAAGAGAACGTAGAGATACTGGACCTTTACTACGACCACAGACATAACGTGTATTTGTGTGTGTGTATTTATATATGTATATTTGTATGTATATTTGTGTGTGTGTATTTATATGTGTGTGCTCTGATACACAGTAAATAAATCCAGACCGTGTCCTTTGGTCCTGATGGTCGTGTGTGTGGTTGTGTGTGTTACCTTCTGTGTGACGGACTGTGTGTCTGTTTTCAGAGGAGCGGGTTTGGACCGTCGTGACCCATAACAGCACCGACCCAGTCCGAGTCCAGGGCTCGTCTCTGCAGAAACCCCACATCATGAACTTCAACTATAGCGCGTCGGCCGAACAGCTCCGGGCCATCGTCACTGGGTCAGAACAGTGTCAACAGGAAGTGGTGTACACCTGCAGGAAGTCCCGCCTCTTCAACACCAAAGGTCAGAATCTGTCATGGTCTGGTCTGGTCCGGTCCATCCTGGTCTGTTCTGATCTGTCCTGGTTTGTTCCTTCCTGGTCTGGTCTGTCCTGGTTCATCCTGGTCTTGTTTGGACAAGGGTCCTTGTCCTCTGTCCAGATTAACTAGTACTGATGATGACCCGGTTCAGACCAGATCAGCTTCAGCTCCTTCAGTTTTGATCAAACCAACATCCACTCGTCTGTTGAATCCATTGAATATATTGAATTTATTGAATCAAACAGACGTTTGTTCTGGACTACATGTGTTCAGACAGAACCCAGGTCTGTGTCCATCTGTTGACACCAAAACAGAACCAGGTCGTCCAGAACCATCAGACCAATACGACGGCGATGGGACAGACTGAAACATGAAAGAACATCTGGACAATGGAACATCACAGAAGAACTAGAAACAAGTTTATTACAAACAGAAACATCATTTCATATCATTTCAGATTCAGCGTTCACGTGTCTCTGGTAAAAAAGGGAAATAGTAGTTTTGTGTTGTTACTGGAGTAGAGTTCTACATTTTTTTCTTGTAAATGTAATTATTTAATCTCAGATTCTGAGTTTAACCGACCCTCGTCCGTCATTTACTCTCATGATCCTGATCTGAGGGCTTGGTTGGTTCTTTTCCAGAGATCTAGTTCAAAGGTCAAATGATGATTTTTCAGTGGTGTCATTAAACACGTCATCATCAATGAAGACGAATCAGATCAAACCATTTCCTGTTTTCACTGACGGGGCTTTGGTCGTTGACTTCCTTTGTGTGTTTCCATCTCTGTGTCTGTCGGATGTGTTCACCGTGGCAACACACTGATCTGTTCTGTGATTGGCTGTTGCAGACGGCCGGCCCCTGTCCTGGTGGTTGGACCAGGGGGGTGAGAGGCGGAGCTACTGGGGCGGCTTCCTGCCCGGTGTCCAGCAGTGTTCCTGTAGTCTGGAGGAAAACTGCGTCGACATGAACTACTTCTGTAACTGCGATGCCGACAGAGACACGTGGTACGTGAACGCAACACCAACATGACCACCAACACATCTGCAACTATTGAGTCACATGACCATCGTTAAACCTGGTCATGTGATGAGGGTCATGTCTGTCGTCTCCTTTATCGAATGTGCAGATGTGAACCCTGTAACGCTAAGATTTATTCATGGGGTTTTTGTAATAAAAGTGGCAGAACGTGTCTTTTTTTTTTGCACCGTTTTTCAGGAAGAACTTGACTGTCATTATCTGTCCATTAATTATCATAACCTCCGCCAAGGAACGGCAGAGGTTATGTTTTCATCAGGGTTTGTTTGTCTGTTAGCAAGATAACTCAAAAAGTTACAGATGGATTTGGTTGAAATTTTCAGGAAATGTTGATACTGGCACGAGGAACAAATGATTAAATGATGGTGGGGATC
>JAPQRP010000016.1:34790163-34812663 GCA_037367295.1 Apogon hyalosoma | reverse complement strand
ATATTATAAATATATGAACTAAAACCTCATCTCACAGATATGAAACATGTTAAATCTTAGTTGTTTGTTGTTGTTTTTTTTTTTTACAGATATTATGTTTATTTTGGGGTGAATCTGTCACATCCTAAAACTTACTACAGGAGTAAAAAGTTCATGTTGAATTTCTACTGTTTTTATGAGAATCAGGACATAAATGAGTCAAAATGACACAGGTTCAAATCAGTGGGTTTTAGGACACTCATGTTAAAAATAACCATTTGTATTATATTTTGGTCTAAAAAAAATGATTTCATGTTTTTATTTTTTAAACATTTTTAACAATTAACTTTTTTTTTTTTTTGGAAAATTAGAAAAGCAAAGTATATATAGTATGTATAACATAAATGGGCAAAAAATATATATGTATATATAGCAATGTCTAAAAACATTCGTAAAAAAACATGAAACCCAATGACACATTAAAAATAAGTTACCAGTAAGTGAAAATAAATAAATTTTACCTCTGGTTCATATCAACACGAGTATTCACTTTTGTTTCCAATCTGATAAAGGTTCTTCTTCCATAAATAATCAGGACACTTGGTAGAAAAGCGTCCTTTAGTCGTGTTCTTAAGTATTTGGACAGAGACACAGGGTTTGGATCTGAAATGAATCAGTGAAGATGTGATTAAAGCGTGGACGTTCAGCTTTAATTAACTAAAATATGACATTAACTACGACCAATGACCAAAATAATGAATGTCAGGTCACATGACCACCATCCAACCAGATACAGCTGTGTTTAGGCCCACTGTGAATTTGGACAACTCCACTGAATACTAATGGAATAATCAACTAGTGTAGGATTCATCATGTGGTGTAGAGGGGGTCAAACATACGGCCCGTGGACCAAAACTGGACCAGTAAAATAATAACATAATAACTTATAAGTAATGTTAAAAATGGACAAAAATTTGAGAAACATGAACAGGAATAAACAAAAAGCAAAAATGCCAAATATGACTAAAATATACAATAACAAGAATTAAACATAAAACAAGAACAAAATGAATAGAAATAAGTAAACATGGCAAAAAATAACAATTAAAACCAACCATGTGTAAAAATGAACAGAAGTTTGAGAAACATAAATAAAAAGATGTTACAGTTGCACTTACTTCTCTTTAGATATTTCCTGTTGTTCATATTTGTTCATGTTTTTCACATTTTTTGTTAAAAGATAGTTTGTAAATGTAAATATTTTCATGTAATTTTACTTTTTTTTTTACACTATAACAAAGATATAAATGTGTGTTTGTCATTATTCATGTTATTCTGTTATTATTTTCCTGGTTCTGAGCCACTTCAGCTCATTTTGCTCTGAATGTGGAACCTGAACCTTTGCTCCAGTTTTAATTATTTCTTTCTTCTTAAATGTTTCATGCTATTTCTTCATTTCCTGCTGTTTTACTTAAGTCAGTATTTTCCCTTGGACGTTGGAGACGATGGTTGGTTTCTGTTATTGTTTCTGATATTTTTGTTCCTGGTTTTGGGTTTTGTTCTGTGAGTCCAATCCTGTCTCTTTTTGAACCAGTGCATTGAGTTTCCGTTGTGTGATCAGCTGGTTTAACGGTGTGAAGCCCCGCCCTCCACCGCCATCTCTCCATTTGCTTTCAGAGTCGGTGTGGAACGCGGCGTCCTTCTACCAGGAGGCGTCCTACCTCCATTTCCCCTCCCTCCAGGCGGAGCTGGGCGTCGACATCTCCTTCTACTTCAAGACCAGCGCCACATCGGGGATTTTCCTGGAGAATCTGGGTCCGACCCACTTCATCCGAGTAGAGTTGAGCTGTGAGTCGACCCCAAACAGAGGCTTTACCGTCAGCGTCCAAACCCCGACACACGAACGGCATTATTACCGTTAGATTCACGGGGATTTACCCACAATGCACCAGCTCCTCTGAGGCAGATAAATGACCACAGATCAGACCACGATGGGCTCAGTTAGAACTACCGGCTTTAATACAGTTACTGATCATTTACAACAAGGTCCAGAACCAGAGTCAGAACAAGAATCAGACCCAGAATAAGAATCAGAACCACAATCAGAACCAGAACCAGTGTTGGTATATTTTCCGTCTAGTCCTGACGTTCCCCCTGTTTATTGTTGGACTTAAATCTTCATATTTGAATTAAAACTATCTCAGTGACTGAACACGTTTGAAATCCATTTGTTTGGGTTGAATTCTGTAAAATGTTCTGACCTCACCCAACGCTACCTTTGTCTCCGCCCCCAGCTCCCTCCGTGGTCACCTTCTCCTTTGACGTGGGCGATGGTCCGGCCGTTCTTGCCGTTAAGTCCCACCTCCCCCTGAACGACCGCCAATGGCACCACGTCCGGGCCGAGCGGAATGTGAAGGAGGCGCTGCTGCAGGTGGACCAGCTGCCCCTGCGCTTCCTGGAGGCGGAGCCTGACGGACACCTGCGTCTGCGCCTCAACAGCCAGCTGTTCGTAGGTAAAGACCCGTCGAGCACGCTCAGATCAGACTAGGGGAGCAGGGGGCGGAGTCAGTTAACAACACATCACCAGAAGCATCAAAGGAGAAAGTCCAGATCTGAACCTGATCCCAGAGCAGGTCTTCATATGGTCTGAATCTGATCCCAGACCAGGTCTTCATACGGTTTGAATCTGATCTCAGACCAGGTTTTCATGTGGTTTGAATCTGATCCCAGACCAGGTTTTCATGTGGTTCTAACTCCAGTGGTTCTGGTTCTGTTGGTCTCAGGGGGGACAGCGTCGCGGCAGAGGGGTTTCCTGGGATGCATCCGAACCCTGACGGTCAACGGCGTGACCTTTGACCTGGAGGAGAGGGCCAAGATGGCACCGGGCGTCAGCTCTGGTTGCCCTGGTTACTGTAGCGGCTCCAGCAGTTTGTGTCACAACCGAGGACGATGCATCGAGAAGAGCAGCGGGTACGCCTGCGACTGTTCGCAGTCGGCGTACGGAGGTCCAAACTGTAAGGAAGGTAAGAAATACTAGATATAAACATTTAAGAATATGAAATATAAACAATTATCTGTCAGCCTACGGGGGCCCCAACTGTAAAGAAGGTAAAGAAAAAAATATTAAATTGAAAGAAAATATAAAAATATGTAACATTATCCATCAGTCTACAGAGGTATGAACTGTAATGAAGGTAAAGAAATACAGTATATAAATGTAAAATATTATAATATATAAAATTATAAATACAACCTAAGGTAATAGAATATAAACATATTTATTAGTATTATTAATAAATAAAATTACCCTATAAAGGTAATTTTAAATCAAATGTCCTGTATCAGTGTTGGGATTTAATTAACTGAATCCATACATTGTATTATTATATTATTAATATATTATAAATAACATCCATTTATCATCTGATGTCATGTACATTCATCTGTGACCTGATATAAATAACGCCACGGCCTCTGTGGGGCCACGACCCTCAGATTTAGACACAGTGAGTTTATTGAATAACATGATTTATTGGTTCAGTTGAATGAAGTAAAGACTGATGTTTTTCATCCAGATATAAATTAATGTTTATATGTGTGTGTTTTTGATCCGACTGTGACAACTATTGTATTCATGTATTTATTCATCCAGTGCATTTTATACATAAACCAAAGGACGATTCAGAGGAAATGAAACCATGATGAACACAAATACACAGACTATTTAAACGCTGGTTGATCTGACACACATATTTCTGATCAGATCCATCTTTACATGCGGACAGAGACCAGGAGGACACAGATTTATTCATGTATCACTGAAGATATTCATCTGTGTTTCTATGGATCAAAACCACAACAAAAGAAGACAAACATGAATAAAATAATACAACATGTCGCAATGAGAGGCAACAAACACAAATACAGTTACACAATCCAACATCCGCAGATGGAGAAGGAGAGAAAGCCAGAGAAAACTGAAAATATATATACAGAATATAAAAAATATTAAAAAGATATAAACCAGGGATGTCAAACTCAGGTTAGTTCAGTCCAATATGATCTAAAACAGGTCAGACCAGGAAAATAATAATTTATAAATAATGACAAGCACAAACTTTTCTCTGTTTTACTGTGAAAAAAGGAAAATTACACAGTGAAAATGTTTACATTTACAAACTGTCCTTAAAATAATATAAACATGAACAACCTGAAATTTCTTTAGAAAAATAAGTGCCATTTGAACAATATTCTCCTTCAGTTTGTCATTTCCACATGTACATTATAACAGATCACAGTGGATCTACAAATACACAAAACATTTAGTAACAGGCAAAAATATTGGTACAATTACACCTATTTATCTGAAAGCATTTCATTATTTATATTTTTGATTCACATAATAACCTGTAAATAATGTTAGAAATGGACAAAAATATGAGAAACATGAATGGAATGAATAGAAATAAGTAAAAACAACCCAAGAAATTAACAAATATGAAAACAAAACATGCACAAAAATGAACAAAATTTGAGAAACATCAATAAAATTATATTAAAATTGCACTTATTTCTCTAAAGGCATGGATCTGCATGTTCATATTTTTCACATGTTTGTAAAGGATAGTTTGTAGATGGAAATATTTTTGTGTAATTACATTTTTTTTCTATGGAATTAAAAAACATTTGAATAATTTTTTTTAGAATAAAAGTGCAGTTTAATCTGAGTCCAGTTTTATGTTGTTAATGCGAAGTCCAGTATTTCACCTCTGGTCCAGATTCCATTCATCAACACATGCATTGTTAATAGAACCAGTTAATGTGTTTTCAGGAAGCGTGGATGCAGAGGTGTCTTCTGCTTCTTCTGTTTCGTGTTTTTTTTTCTGTTTCTTCTGTTTTTTCTGTCTGATAGCGATGCCTCCCGTCTGGGGAAATCCTGCCGTTTCCTCCTGTAAACAGGATGCAGATCCCTGAGTGTTGATATGAACCGTGACAGCCTCTTCATTTTATCTTTTGCTTTGTAACTCGACCTGTGTGTGTGTGTGTGTGTGTGTGTGTGTCCAGAGGTGTCGGTGTCCTTCGACAGGGAGTCCTCGGTCACCTTCACCTTCCAGGAGCCCTTCTCAGTGATGCAGAACCGGAGCTCTCAGGCCTCCAGCGTCTCCAGAGAGAGCAGCAGCCGGGCCAGAGAGGACGTGGCCTTCAGCTTCGTCACCTCCAGCAGCCCGGCCATGCTGCTGAGCGTCAGCACCTTCAGCCGGCAGCACATCGCTGTCATCCTGGCCAAAAACGGTATGGACGCAAAGAAAACAGTACAAACGCACAGAAAATAACCAAAAACAGAGACGCACAGAAAACTGCCAGAAAATGGTACGGATTCACCAAAAACAGTACAGATGCACAGAAGACGGTACAGACACACAGGAAATGATACCAACACCCAGAAAAACCGCTTCAATCGGAGGAGAGTCCAGTAAAAGACTCAGACTGTAGAAGACGACGTACGATAAGCTTCAACAGTCGGCAACAGAGAGAAAGAAACAATGAACCAAAAAGAATGAACAAACATTACAGAATAATGAATAAAATCACAGTTAAAAAACAAGAACATGTTAATTTAAAGTGGACATATCATGCTTTTAAATCCTTCCTTTTCACATGTAAATCCTTCACGTATGGTCTATATAAAGTAGAACTGCAATGCTTTGGTTTGAATTCCTCCTTATTGTAGCTCCACAGACCCTTGTTAACCCCTGTTCTGACGTGCGTCTTTAGACCAACTCGTTTTGCTGTGGTCTCTTTAAATGTGAATGAGACATTTCACGCCCTGCCCCCCCCCTCCAGGTCGCAGAGTGTTCCACTCCACCCCATTCGGCCATTTTTGTAGTTTGATAGCAGTGATACGATTATCTACCAGCAGAGAAACTTTTTATTGCCAAGTTTTTTAAAGATGCCAACAACGGAAGACTTGTCCGTCCAGCCTTACATGTTGGAGCCAGAGTCTGACCCAAAGCAGGAGAATGAAGACGACGAACCTGCAGAACCACGCCTTCAAATGAATGCATCGCACTGGTGTGTTCTTACTGTATTTACACCAACTACCTACAATATGAGCGTAGTTTAACTATAGTTTCCATACATTAGAAACTATTTAACACCCACAAAATGATACTCATAACTCGCTATACACAATTAAAGATGTGCAATAATTTGATTAAGTAGATCTTATTTTGTGTTGGTCTCTTGATGATTGAAATGTACAAAAAGCTTGTCCTTGAAGTGCTTCGTGGAAACAAGGAGGACTTTCCCCACTGATGTTGGTACATTTCCAAGAAAAATAAAATGTAACCAGGCACTTCGAAGAGGCTCTGATGCTGGGGGCGATGTAAGGAACTGTGTGGGTTAATACACCCAACAACTGAACATTTTGACTTGTCTACTTGCAACTTCGGCATAACTGAACTTGGACTACAAAATCGCTGCAGGAAAAAAAATGGCGGATTCACAAAATTGGTTACCCGGAAGTCCATGACCTTATTTAGCAGACCCACAGAAAATACCGTGACATAATAGACATGAAAACATAATAGTGAATAGAGAAAACTACATAGACTGAAAAATATGACCCAAAAAGAATATAAAGATATGTAGGCAGCACCAGAAGAGAATACATGTAAATTTTCTGCACTCCTAAACACTCAAAGTAGACAAAAGCATGTATTTAAGGGCTAAAAAAAAGTGGATTTTGCATGATGTGTCTCCTTTAACAGCAGTGATATTAACATAATAATAATTATTATAATAATAATGTTACAGTAGCAGAGGACAAGAGGCATCAAATACAGTAGAAAAATAGAGAAAGATAAAACATAAGACATTTTAATTTAAAAGTGACAAGTCCTGAAAACTTGAATGTTTGGTTATTTTGAGCAGGGCTGAAGTTGTTTAACAGATTTAGGGACAAAAAAAATATTAATGTATGATGATTTTATATCAGTTTTTTTGTGCATGTACATTTTTTCCATGAAGGTAACCAGAGGTACATAAGAGTGAAACTGACATAAAAACTACTAATGTAGTGAAGTCAGTGTTACTGATAATGTAATTGCCCACTGACCCTGAACTCACCACGGGTCATGTGATGCGTTTGCAGGTAGTCTTCAGATCTGGTACCAGCTCCAGACCGACAGGAGTCCGGACGTGTTCAGCCCAGTGGTCGGCAGCTTCTCCGACGGACGCCTCCACCGGGTCCGACTGCACCGCGAGGGACGAGACCTGTACGTCCAGGTGAGGTCACATGACCCAGGATGCCGTTCACACCGCTAAGGTGGATGACAGTGGAGGAACCCGTTACATCCTACAGCTGTAAAACATGTCAACGAACCCACCCATCATACAGATTAGAGTTAAAATGGGAAGAAGAAGATGAAAAAGAGCAAGAGGAGATTATACAGTAGAACCTGTCAGTTCCAGTTTTGTTGGTGCTTGTTGGGTGTTTTATGGGTGGGTTTTGGATGGTTTTTGGGAGTTTCTTGGATGGTATTTTGGGTGTTTTTGGGGTCATTTTTGGGTGGTTGTTGGGTGTTTTTTGAGTGATTTTTAGATGTTTTTTAGTGATTTTGGGTGGTTTTGGGGACTGGAATGGATTAATTATATTTCAATTCATTTCAGTAGGGAAAATTTATTCATAAAATGAGTAAATCGCAAAACGAGCACGGTCATGGGGCGGGACTTCAACAGGAAGTTGTGGTAACTGATGTTTTCTATCTAATTTGTCATTGTAATCGTCCAGGTGTGAACACATGTACTTCCTCTGTTGGCCTGTAGGAGGACACAGTGACTCATGCACAAAAAGTCCACCCTTTGGGTCCTGTTTCTAAATCGGATATCTTTAACGGGTCTGTTCTCTGAATAAATGCTGCCACCCTGGGCCTTAATGTTTCTGCTGTTTCTGGTGTCTGTGGTGGGCGGGGCCAGCTGTGGCCGATAGTGGTTTGTGTCGGTCGGTCAACAACACAATCTGCAGCCGATCGCAGCGTGTTATGGTGTTGGTGAGGGCTTGGGTTTCCCGTAACCCGGTTCTGTCTGATTGCTTTCAGATCGACCAGGACGTCCACAGAAAGTACAGTCTGTCATCGGATGCAGAGCTGATCCTAATCAGATCGCTGACATTGGGCAAAGTCATCAGTAAGTGTCTCATGGCCTTAATGTTTCTCTGACTCCACACTATCGGTGGCTTCCTGCACCGTTTCCTTTGCTCTTCACTCCTCAGCTTCAGTAATTAGACTTCAGTGTCGATACCACACAGCTTCCATTTCACTCGGGCTCAGATCACATCGCTCAGCACACTTAGACCAGCTTTATGTTATTACAGCCTCCAGATCGGCAATCAGCACAGATTAGAGCAGAGGACGGGGTTAAGTCAGAGGCAGGGCTGGACTGGGACAAAAATTCAGCCCTGGACTTTTTGGTCCGGACCGGCCCACCACAGCCTGCTCGCAGGTGCTGTACCGCCTCGCCCCGTTAATGTACATACACACAAGCCCTTAGTACCACCACCTTTATGGATAAAAGGTGGTGGTAAAAGACTTGAATGTCAAAAATGTTGAAATTAAACCCAGTTTTAGCTTCAGTTTGATGTAATATCTGGATCGGGTCCAAACCGGTACTGACCGTGTCCAGACAAGGTCCGAACCTGATCCGGACTGGTACTGACCCATCCCGTGTCTCCTCAGGGACCGAGGGTTTCCAGGACGAGGTGGTCCAGGCGGGTTCTAAGGGCTTCGTGGGCTGCCTGTCTTCGGTCCAGTTCAACCACGTGGCTCCTCTGAAGGCGGCGCTGCTCAACCGAGGCAGCTCATTGGTCACCATCCGAGGCCCCGTCGTCCAATCAAACTGTGGTGCTTTGGCTGACTCAATCACATGGCACAACCTGCAAGGTTAGTCTGGGTCCAGGTCTGGGTCCAGGTCCAGTTCTGGGTCCAGGTGTGGGTCTAGGTCCAGGTCTGGGTCCAGGTCTTTGTGTGTATCATCTAAAGGGTTTAATTCTTCTGAATGAATTTGATGAATGTGTTGATTTTTCTGTTTGATGTGAAAATGTAAATGTGGACGTGTGTGATTTTCAGAATAACAGCTCTTGTGTAGATTTGGATGAACTGAAGCTCCTCTTCCATGTGAGGTTCAAGGACCTCCTGTGTTCCCTGTAGTTTGTAGTTTGTTGGTCTGTTTGGACTCGTCCGTCAGACCGATGACCACGTGGTCTCTGTGAGGTAGTGTTGTCGTCTTCCTGCCGTCGTTTTGTGTGTTTCCGGTCAACAATAGCCCAGCGCTGCGTTTTTTTCTCATTATATGAAGGTAATGAACATCTCGCTCTGCGTCCTCAGATCAGTCTGCAACAGCGAGTAAAGATAAGGAGCATCTGGGCGGCGACTCTCAGAGCGACGTGGCTGTAATCGCAGGTCTGTTCCATGTCTGTGTGTGGTTGTGTGTATACTGTGGGTATTGTGTAGATGATTCCACTGTGTGATTAGAAGTCATCACTCACTGGCTTTATGTACGACAACAAAAATGAAATGAATCAACTGTCGACTGTTGTTGACTGTGTCGATTTCAGCTCCAAAAACCGACAGATCAGAATATTATATTAATGAACCTCCAGAACTTTAGAACCAGGACGAACCAGAGAACGGTCTGTACTTTAACAATCACAGGAACATTAGGCATGAAAACCAAAGGAGACAGATGGAACCATACAAGAATAAAAATACAGTCAGTTCATTTAGTCCATGTCGGTTAAAAGTAAGTTTAAGCAGTATCCAGGTGAGCATACCATGCACACTTTGCATTTAATGTTATTAAACGTCATATTATTTTTCACTGTTTGTTTTAGGTTACAATTCAAAAGTTGTTCATTTTTCCATGATTTTTTAAATTCTGACCCATCCACTAAAATCAGCACATTGTAAACAGTGTTAAATTCCTACACTAACACCCTTCTACTAAGCGAATAAAAAATGCACATACACATTTTAGCATTTAACACTTGACTGAGTACAAAAAATAATAATGCGTATGAACCAATGTTGGTGTTAATCATTGACATATGCCAGGATGAAAAAATAAAAAATCAAATTTTTATGTAAGTTGAAGAACAAAAAAAAAACATTGTGTTTTTGCATCAAAAAATATGGTTTGTTTACATTACAAACATGGCATTTAAAGGGTTAAAGTACAACCATTATTGACAGTTATCAGTCACTTGTTTCCTTGTGTGTTTCTATGACAATATCTTATAACAGCACAAGTTGGTAAGACAGTGAACACAAATAGAACACAAAGAAACAGATCCAGCTGAAAATGAGTGAACACCACATCCAGATTAATACGCAGTAACAGATCAAGGACACAACAGGGAAATTTCTGAAAAACTAAATTTAGGAGGCATCACATTCACCATGAGAAGTATTTTCTTGACCCTTTAAAACGGACTTAAATTCCCCCAAAGTAATCGGTAGTGACAGTTTCAGGTCCTTCTGTACATTATTCTAAAAGAACAGCTAGTGTATTTAAAGCTGTTTGGCCTAATTCTGTTCTAACTCCAGGGATCAACATGTGTGGAATATTTTGAGACTTCAGATCATATTTTACAGAACGGATCAGATTCCAATAAAGCTATGATTAAAGGATGAAGAAATGAGAACTCATGATCAGCAATAAGACTGCGTATCATTTTGATTTCAATCCCAAGAACAGTTGAAATATTAGGTAGAAATCTTGATTTTATTTGCTTTGTGGATGAATAGATTTTTGAAACGGCATGAAGTTGATTGCTTTATTTTCAACACCAACTTATTCTGAGTCAAATGAATGATAAACTGTAGGAAACAAGGACTGGGCAATAGAAAACTGTGTCATCTGCATAAAATAGAACAGAGTATTTAATAAATACCACATATTATTTACATATATATGGAAACTTCAGTGGTCCAAGTATCGACTCCTGAGGGACACCTTTAACCCTGCGTACTAAACAGCTGGAATCACAATCAGACAGTTTTACAGGAATAATTTATCTTTTGTCTGTGTCCTCCTCCATCCTCAGGGGTGGTAACAGCAGTGGTCTTCATCATGGTGTGCGTTGTCGCCGTGGTAACCCGCCTCCTGTACCGACGGCGCATCCAAAGAGGTGGTGGTGGCGGCAGCGGTGGAGTGAAGGAAAAGGAACATCGACATAGCGTGGAGACCGAATACAGGACAGAACTACATCTACACAACTCAGTCAGAGACAACGTCAAAGAGTACTACATCTGAGTACACACTGTACTACATCTGAGTACACACTGTACTACATCTGAGTACACACTGTACTACATCTGTGTGCACAGTGTACTACATTTACACAACTCAGAGACAACATGAAGGACTACTGCATCTGAGTACACACTGTACGACATCTACACAACTCAGAGACAATATGAAGGAGTACTCCATCTGAGTATTCACTCGCTACAACTGAGTGTATACTGTACTACATCTGAGTACACAGTGTACTGCATCTGTGTGTACAGTGTACTGTATCCCGGTACACATTGTACGGCATCTGAGAACACATTGTACTGAATCATGAGTACACACTGTACTACATCAGAGTATACACTGGACTATATCTGAGTACATAGTGTACTGCATCTGAGTGTACACTATACTACATCTAACTGCATACTGTACCACATCTGAGTGTACACATTGTACTAGATCCAAGAACACATACTCTGTGTGAGTACACACTGTACTGCAGCTGAGTACACACTATACTGCATCTGAGTACGCGCTGTACTACATGTGAGTACACAGAACACTGACCGACTGTCAGTGTTGGGGTTGTTACTGTATAAAAAATACTGTAATGCATTACTCATGTTTTTAAAAGTATTGTTTTTTTACTCCCTGATTAGAGTACTTTATTACTCTACTCAACTCGTTTCCTCTCATACATACGATGATACTCGTCTGTTCAACCAGCGTCGTCACTACATCACGGATACGATACCAACTAAACTACAAACATAGTACACACAGTACTATGTGTGACTGCTGAGTGTATTCATGTCCAGTACTACACTGTTTGCATGAAGAGTACTACACCTCATGTCCTGCATGAGACTTCATTTACAGTACTATGTCCTGAGTACTACTACTACACATAAATGAAGTTTATTCATTTCAACTGTTCTCATGAGTAGAACATAATGAACAATAAAGAAATAAATAAATAACCGTAGAACAGTGTTCACATCAACAGAAAAGAACAAAATACATAAATATAAAGAACATAAATCACTGGAAAGAATTTCAAATAAAACCCAGAATGAACCCTGTTAGATCATTTCAGTTAAAGTTTGAGTAGTACTGTTCACATTTACAAACTAATGATAATTAAATAAAAGATGATCACATTTTTTTTATCTGCGGAAACCGCCGCCGCCCCCTTGTTCTGATTGGTCGACTCCATCTGAGGCCACTTAATGGCCCCCAACAGTATTACACGTCCTAGAGAGAAGAGGAGCTTCGGCATTTTGTAGTTTTATAGAAAATGACAAATTCTGAAAAAAATAAAATAGTCATAGGTTCAGATTATGGAGTAAATGTTTTTAAAACGTTACAGATGAACAACATGAGGACGTTTCCGACTGAGATAGTGTTGGACATTTGTCTTTACATGTTCATAAAATACACATCTGACCTTCATGACGTCAGTATCAGCATCGATAAAATACTGTAGATGAAAAATAGTAACTGCACTCACTGGTACTGAGGTGATTACAGGAACGCAGTAACCCCAACACTGTACACAGTACTGCACAGTACTACACCTGGCTACATAGTACTACACCTGAGAAATTACAAAACAACAAACACACTTCCTTACAGTTTAAAACTTAACAACGCTAAGAAATACTGTATCTGTCTGCAAACTGCAGTACATCTACTGCATCTGGACGTTACTGTACTAGGACCCTCCACAGGAGGAGTACTACATCCGTCTACTTGAACAAGTACTACATGTGGATACAGAAAAAAGAAAACTCCTACATGAGGCTACACTTAGGAGTACTAGGTTTGACTACACAAAGTAGTACTGCATCTGAATACATGTTGAAGAACTGCATTTAACCATGTGAATACTATGGGAAACTGCATCAGTACTGCAGAGAATACTGCATCAACAGCAGACGGAGAGGATTTTTACAGCAATGGACTACAAGGAGTACGACACCTGACTACATGAAGGAGTACTACAAGGGAAAACACACAGGAGTACTACATCTGGATGCATGTTGAGTACTAAACCTGAACTAGTTCCCAACACATGGAGTACTTGGTCTGAACTCATGTAGGAGTATTGTGTCTGAATACATATATGAGTACTATGCTGAACTTTGCAGGACTACGTCTCAGCACATGGAGTACATTTTGGAGTACTACAATGAGGGTTACTTCTCAACTGATCAAGTACTAGGTTAACCACATGTCAGAGTACTACATCTGAATACATGTACAAGTACTCACCTCAGAACATGGGTTCACTACATCACACATGTGGGAGTACTACATTTAACTTTTACAGGAGCATTACATGCCAGCAGATGGAGTACTATGTTGTACTACGCATCGGAGAACTTCTCCTGAATACATGTAGTATTAGGTCTGAGCATTTGTAGTAGTACTACATCTGAGTACACGTGGAAGTACTGCACCTGCGCATGTGGGAATACGATACTGAGCATGACAGGAGTTGGAGTACTACGTCTGAGTACATGTGGGAGTACCAGTGGATACTCTGTCACACGCCCCCTGCTGTCTGAACAATAAGCCCACTAAGGGGGCGGAGACTCCATGGCTCCTCCTCCTGAATGTGCACTGCATTGTCAGAAACCCTCCTGATTGGTTCCCCATTGGATGGAACCTGCTGAAGTCCCAAGCCATGGGCGTGGCCCGTTGGATGGCTGTGGGCGTGGTCTGTTGGATGGGTGTGGGCGTGGCCTGCTTTCTTTGTGCTAGTGAATGTTGCGCTGTCGGAGGCCAAGGACCGCCTACTGTACGAGTGCCTAATCTGGACTTTTTATTTCTACCTGTTGTTTTTGTTTCCACGATCGTTTTTAATCACATGACACTCGGGGCCCGTTCGTTGCCAACGTTGTCTGTGGGCGGAGCTTATGTCAGTGTCCAGGAGGATGGACAGTGGACGTGGCCACCGTTGACATTAGCTCATGTAGCTAAATTTAACATGGTTCGGTAAATTTTGAATAAATAACCTTCTATGAGTTTGATTTAGTTCAGAACCAGCAGAGTCACTTCCTGTTTCAGTATCACATGGTTTCTGTTCACACCAAACTCAAAGCCAGTTTTACCGTCCAGTTACTCACACAATGGATGTTTTGGATTATTTCATGGATTTACCTTTAAAAAGTGGTGGGAGCTAACGCTACAGTAGCAACACCAGCACTAACAGTTCATAGTAAACTATAAACAGGTACATGTATGCTAGGTTTATTCTCCTGACCACGGTGCTGATGAAGGAGTTGCTGGAGTTGGTCCCTGAGTGCCGTCAAGGGCAACTCACTCTGCTAAACAGTGCTAATGCTAATGCTAGGTGTGTTTGTATTCTGGGTAAAAGACTAAATAAAGTTCATGTTAACCTTAACCTTCGTGAAGTCCAACCATCAGCTGGATCCAGGTCTCACATGTGGAATGAAAGGACAAACCAGGTTGTTTTCTCCGTGGTTTTGTGGAGTTTTATCTGGCAAACAGTAACACAGTTGTTCTGTTTACAGTTCATTTATTCACACCATATGTCCCATTACTGATGCTGGTTCCAGGTTCTATGTTCCCGAGTACAGAACCGTGTAAATCCAAACAGAAGCAGATGGAGGTCAGATCTAGTTCTGACAACATCTGAGGTTTCCACGTGTACATCCTCTGAAAAAGGTGTATTTTATTATTTTATCAAGGTCATATTGACCATATATGTGCACTTGTGAGTTTCTGCATCAAGATACAACTGGAATTTACAGCAAATATGTGAAAGGAATTTAAAAAAATAAAATAAAATTAGGGGATGATCTGGGCAGAGAAAACCAGAGAGTATATATATATAAAATATTAAATATTTTCTAAATAACAGAAATATTTAACCCATAAAGACCCAGTTCTACTTTTGTGCCAGTTCCCAAATTAATTTCTCTGTAACCTTAACGGATTTATCATAATATAATCTTCTGTATTTTGCATTTTTTCAGTAAATTCAGGTATTTTTACTATATTTCATTTACTGATCATGTACTTTAATCATCATTCTGACATTACATTTGAGGGTTATTAAATGAGAAACAGAGAAAACTTGAGAAAAAGTGTCTTTTTCAGTCAAATCTATCATGAACTGAACGTAAACCCAGTGTGTCCATCCACTGTCATTGATCCAATTCAGTGGGTTTTACTGGTGAATCAATGTTGTAGAAGATGATGGTGTTTCCATGGTAACTACAGAGCCTCTGAACGTCCAAATGGGTCATATCTGATGACCATGAAAAGATGAAGAACTATAATTATTTAAACACTGGTGTGTATTTGGGTCTTTATGGGTTAAATAGGCTCCTTTTCCACTGGTCTGAACATGTGACTGATTCCATTATCATCTGTTTTCCACTTCTACATATGCTCGTTCTTCAGACTAAATTCTCTCATATCAGACTCAAACTGACTCCATCTGCTTCTTCACACATTTCATCTGAACCTTCAACACGTCCACAACCTGTGGTCTGACGTTCTTCACGTTCTTCATATTTTCACTCCTATCCCGTCAGTTTTCAGCGTTTAATCTGCCTTTAGAACATCGTTTCCGCTCTTTCCTTCCACTGAGTAAAACGGAGGCCAAAAGGTTTAATATGAGACATAATGAGGAGCTGAGTCCACCTGATTGGTTCCCTCCTGTACATCACATGACAGTGATTGGTTGTCAGAGCTGTCAATCACCTGTTGTTAGTTCATCAAATGCCTTAAATTAAAGCAAACTGCTCAGAGATGGTGATTTGAGCATAAATCTGAACGACAGAAACAATTGGACGAGTACACTTCGTATAGTTTCGTAGGTTTGCGTAAAGGGGCGGGGCTTGTGAGTGATACCTCAGCTGACCACCAGGGGGAGGCCAAGACGCTTTGATCCGCCCTCATGACGTCCACGTGTGTGTGCGTGTGTGTGTGTTTGTCTGAAGGACGTTCAGAGCAGTAGTCCTAAACGTCATGGAACGTGGCGCCGCGGTGTCATGTGACTGCGTGAAAGGTCAGCTGATGTGTGAGACATTTTGCACTGAACTGTTTAAAGTAGCATGAAAACCAACCGACCCAGAGGTCAAAGGTCATGTGGGCCGACGCGTGTGTTCCATTGGTTGGTTTGGGTTTTTCTTCAAATGGTGTCAAATCCTGACTCCCATGATGCCGTTCTCCGTCCTGGGACGCAAGACCCTCCTTGTATGTTCTTCTGTTTCCGTCTGATGCAACGACTTCCTCTGAATAATTTGTACAACTGCAGTTTTATTAGGGGTATATTGTACAGATGTATACTTTAATAATAAAAGTGGATATATTCTTAAAGCTGTGGTGGACTCACTTCAGGTTGGACTGACTGTGTTTTTCAGATGAACTGGTTCCACAGTGTAACAGTGCCCCCTGGAGGCGGCAGAGTGAACAGCAGCTCCACATGTTTTACAGAAATAGGGAAATAAATGTACATACTTTATTTATCCCAAACTGGAAAAGTACAGTTTAGAACAGGGGGGTCAAACATATGGCCCATGGGCCAAAACCGGCCGCCAAGAGGGTCCAGTCCGGCCCATGGGATGAATTTATGAAATGCAAAAATGACACTGAAGATAATTAATAAACAGTGTTAAAATCATGTTAGTTCAGGTTCCACATTCAGACCAATATAATCTAAAGTGGATCAGAGCAGTAAAAGAACAGAATAACCTATAAATAATGTCACATATTTATCTGTTTTAGTGCAAAAAAAGTAAAATCGCATGAAAGTTACAAACGATCCTTTCAAAAAACAAAAGGATAACATGAAGAATCTGATATTTCCAGATCGAACCACTTTATAGCTTTACCAGGAAACACGACTGATCACATAAAACTGAATAAACACACGATTTACACTGAAACAGGTCAAGTACAGACCATATTATTGTTTTAATAAATGGATATAAATCATATACGAAAGACTCACCATGAAACGAGCTCTTGGTTTTTTTAAGGGTTAAATCCGATTCATTTTGTATTTTTCATAAAATGTTCAGTTTTAATATTTATTTAATGATATAAGACAGAATTAGAACCAGATCAATGTAATAAAACTCCAATAATATTCACAAAAAATACAAAATTAAACACTAATATGAGATTAAATGTAATAAATCAAAAGCAGGATTTCTGGTCAAAGAGGATGATGTTTTTTGTCGTTTTTCATTAGTTTTTTTCTGTCAATTTGAGCCGTTTTACTCTAAGTGTATGTATGATCCTCTGCTGCCCCCTGCTGGTGTCAAACTGAAAACATCCATGAAACTAAATCATCAAAGGTGAAAATGGCATCTCTGGGTTTATTTTAACATCGTTTGTGTGTTTTGTCTTTTCCTTTTCCTGTAAAACCCTCTTTAACCTTTCACATTTCTCTGATACTTCAGGGTTAAATCACATTTCTAACTCATCCCTTCATCGGATGCTGGTGCAGATCCAGACTCACATTTTCACTGAATCACTTCTGGTTTGTTTTTTTTGTTTTTGTTGTTGTTGTTGTTGTTGCTGGGTTTTTGTTTTTGTTTTTTTTTTCCAGTTTTTTAATGTGATTCTGTTTTAATCCAGTACTTAAACTTCAGTTTGTTTGATTCCCCGCAGCTTCATCTGTTCACTTTGATGAATATATGGATGGTTTTTTTCCTCTTTTTTTTTTTTATTTATTCTGGTCATATTTGTTGTTATTTTGTTCATTTTTTTTGTCCATTTTCTTAATTTCATCCTTCATTATTTCCTTTTTTTTCTACTTTGTTCATTATTTCATAGATTTTTCTTTCTGTCCATTTTTTTTCTTAACTGGATTTATTTTGTTTATTGTTCAGTCCGTTGTTTGTTAGTGTGTGTGGTTTTTTTTAGTTTGTTTCTTCACTTTTGTCAACTTTAACAAATTTTTATTAATTTTGTTCTTGATATTGATCAACATTGGGCATTTTATTAATTTTGGTAATTCTATGTTTTTATTCATGTATTTAATTTTTTTTTTTTTAAGTCCTCATTATGTTCATTTTTTTTAACGTTAATGATTTTAGGAGGAGACCAGGAGGACAGAACAGACCGGACCAAATCAGACCAGAACAAACCAGAATGGACTGGACCAGAACAGGTCAAAGGTCATGATGACAGAAAACCATCCCTGTGAGTCCAGACCTGGTGGACCTTCCTGCCTTAAGGTTCTGGATCAGATGTTCACCTGGAGACTCGCCGCCACTGTCTCTGGTCACGTGACCCACATTCCTCTGAGGAACATTTACCAGATCATTAAGATAGTGTTGATACGTTCAACAACCCGCATACGGACACCAGGTCCAGACCAGGACCAGAACCAGGAGGTCATCAA
Organism: Apogon hyalosoma; assembly: GCA_037367295.1. Classification (NCBI taxonomy): domain Eukaryota; kingdom Metazoa; phylum Chordata; class Actinopteri; order Kurtiformes; family Apogonidae; genus Apogon; species Apogon hyalosoma. The sequence goes on along the minus strand of JAPQRP010000016.1, from coordinate 34,793,999 downwards.
TGGACCGTGAACCATTTGTCAAGGGACAGTTTGAATCTTGGGACAATGTGAGTCGCGCATACGTAGAAGCATTTATCTCTGTCGTCCGTCTTTTACAAGTCTCAACTGCAATTTATGTATTTTTTATTAAGTTTATTGTACAAAACATTCATGGCATGAACTCTTTTTACAGATCAGAACAGGAGGGCGCACCAAGGGCATAGAAGAGATAAAAAACAATAATAATAATAATAATAATAATAATAATAATAATGATAATAATAATGATAATAATACATTCATAACACAAATAAAATAAAAACGAGGCTAGGGCTTTTTTGTAAGTCATATTTTCCGATCATATTAAAAAGTTTGCAGGGATTTTACTTTTTTAAGAGACTCATGGCTTTTACAAAATGAAGAAACTCAGTGTGAAAAATGTAAAATCTGCGGTTTGTTTTTGAATATTTGCATTTGTGTAAATGGAATTTTGCAAGAATTAGAGTTTTGTTTAACAAAGTTCTTTTCCTTATTGTCTGTGATCAGTCTGAATATGATGAGTTTGGACAGATCAAACCCTCCACCGCTCAGTTTCCCCAGATTTAGATCACAGTGTTTGTCAGCTGGGTCGGCTCTCAGCTGTGAGAGAAGCAAAAGCAGGCATATGAACTGGCTCAGAATCACTTCTGATCGGTAGAAAGAAACTCCTTGAAGCTAAAGTATCTGTACTTCAACATAATTTGACTCATACAACAGTGATTTGTCCTAGTGAGGTTGCCGTAGTGGGTCATAAAAGATGGCCGACAGAGATAAACACTTCTACTCACATTGTCCAAAGACTCAGATCTTTTTTTTTTTCCCATTTAACTTTTATTAACAATTCTTAACATACAGTCTAAACAAAAACATAATAAAAAGATACATTCACTTGAAACATATTTAAGTTAAAACTATGAAAGACGAGACAAGAACAAAAGATAAACAAAAAGAAAATAAAACAGCTCTCGGCTCTGCTACACATGAAATTTAAACTCATGATATAATTTATTTGTTTTGATTAATTTATTGTTTTTCTTTTTCACATTTCCAGTGGTGTTCCGGTCATTTTTGAGATCTGTTATTCTAAATTTGTAGAAGGAGAATATATTTTCTCGCCAAATCATTTTGTGTCAGTAATATTTTCCGAAGCCTGGAATCGTCCCTTGACACCGTTGAAGGTCCGACCCCTTTAGCTCAAACCTCTGCTCCGTGCTGATGTCGTCCACAGCGCCTCCTGTTGACCACGTTCAGAACACGGACTCTAACTGCGTTAAAGCTGCACACGTTCATCTGACGCGTCTCACAGGACTTGGTAAAAAGTTGAATCTGAACCCGCCTCCCTCCAAAGCCCCGCCCCCTTCCCCCTGCCTGACCTCTGACACGCCCCTTCTCTCACCTGGACGTCTGGTCCGGTCCGGTCCGGTCCAGACCCCTCCCTCAGCAGTCAGACACAGGCTCCTGTTTCATAGCAGACCCTGTTTGTGAGGGTCTGGTCTGTGCACCTGGGTGCCATGATCGCAGACTCCGCCCACTGCCCGTGGACATTTGAGGTGGTCCATACATTCATCATCCTACATAATCCTACACTCAGTGACACCATGTACATGTACATGTACGCAGAGTCGTAAAACTGTCTGCAGAGTCCAGTCCACCCACTTCCGGACTTTTCCCTCCATCCGTCCGTCACTGGACTCGGTTCTTCTGTTTGTTTCCTTTGGTTGTTTTTGTTAATAAATCCTTTTTTTCCTTCAACGCTGTGGATTTCAGTCCATCCACTCACATCCTTAGACGCAGGCTGCGGTCAGTGACAGGACGAGCAGGAAGTGAAAGGTCACATTCAGAGGCACCGGGATCTGAGGCGGGACTGGGTAACGGATGATTGACAGGAGGCTCAGCCAATTATTTTATTTACCCGAATAAAATGATTGGTCAGACTTTTATCAGAAATATATGAGAGTTGAACATTTTTGAGTTTCAAAACCTGGTGGATTTCTTTTACATTTTAGTTTGACACACACTTATTAAGAGCATTTTAAGGTGACAAAAGAAAAGTGTAAAAATGCCACATTGTACGGTAGAGCTTTAAGTTCATCAGTTCACAGAACATTTAGTGAATTTAGTCTGATTAAATATGTGAAGTTCAACTCAGGTCCAGATCCCCCAGGTCCAGATCCCCCAGGTCCAGATCCCCCAGGTCCAGATCCTCCAGGTCCAGATTCTCCAGGTCCAGATCCTCCAGGTCCAGATCCCCCAGGTCCAGATCCCCCAGGTCCAGATCCCCCAGGTCCAGATCCTCCAGGTCCAGATGATGTTCTTTGTGTGTTTTTGCAGTTTTCAGATCAGATCCTGTTTTTTGCACTTGTTTGTTCATTTGCTTTTTCATTACCGAAAACTTAACAAAACAGGCTGAAATATATTTCATTCTGTCTTTAACTAGTTTTAAATTAATGAATAAATAAACTTTTCTAGGATATTCTCTTTTGTTTACATTTAGTTTGGTATAGCAGTCGTTGTAAAATGTAAATGTGTAGAAACTCAACTTAAATCATGACAAAAACTAATTTCCAAACCACAAAGTCACTGAACGTCTATTAGCCACACCCCCTCCTGGGTGGGCTTTGGAGTTTGGACCAATCAGGACCTTATTTGGAATAACTAGGAAAAAGAAAAAAGAAAGAAAACACAGCTGTTTAGTCTGAATCTACCACTGGACGTAAAGATAGAGAAGAACCAGATGCTGTTTCGTCATCAGATATTTAATCCCTACCTGTCTGGAAACACCTGGGACAGGAGGGGGAGGAGCCACAACAGGACGCAAGGAATTATGGGAATTTAAACCAAAGACCATAAAGGAACAAACTGAAGCTTTACCTGATGAATGATGGTCCAGGTCTCTGACAGGTCCAGGTCTCTGGGAGGTCCAGGTCTTCAGAAGGTCCAGGTCTTCACATCCAGGATGAATCCTGCTCCAGCAGGTACTGATCCATTTGTCATTTTCCAGCCTGGTTCTGGTCTTGGTGGTTTCATCTGGACCTTCTAACCATCTGGTCCATCTCAGGGTCCAAATGAACCCAGAATGAGACCAGGATCAGGTAGACCCCCAGCGGCCGTCGGTGGTATTACACTTGGTCTTCATCAGGTTCTGGTTCTAAAAACACATGAAGGTGGATCCACTGAGGATGAGGACCATCTGAACCGGTCTGACCAGGTCTGGGTGAAACCGGGACGTGGTTTGTGTGTTTTCACAACACGGTCCGGGTCTGAGGAGGAGGGGGAGGGGGAGGGGGAGGACCTCAGACCGGGTCCCGGACGCACACGGCAGAGCGCGTCTCCTCTGGATCCGGACCCAGATCGGCGCATATGAACCGGATCACCTCTGAAACCGGACCGGGTCGTTTCTGACTCGGTGGATCCTCTGGTTCTGGTCTGATGCAGATTCACGGAAAACTGGCGCTGTTGGCTCTGGTTCTGCTCCGATGGACCCGGGTAAGTCCAGATCCATTAGACCCGGACGGACCTGGACGAGGGTTTATCTGAGCTCATGTAGAACCGGGTCTTCTGCAGGTGGACGCTGTTCCTCCTGAATGTGACCCGGACCAGGTTCTGCTTCAGGAGGAGAAGAACTGTGAGGAGCAGCTGAGGAGCAACAGAACCCCGACCGGACCAGAACCAGGTGAGTCCAGAACCAGCTGAGTTTAGGACCAGCTAAGTCCAGAACCAGATAAGTCTAGAACCAGGTGCGTCCAGAACCACCTGAGTCCAGAACCAGGTGAGTCCAGAACCAGATAAGTCTAGGACCAGCTGAGTCCAGAACCAGG
>JAPQRP010000016.1:34763624-34786151 GCA_037367295.1 Apogon hyalosoma | reverse complement strand
GTTCCGGGGTGCCGGGGCTGGTCCTGGTTCTGATCCTGGTTCTGGTCTTGTTTCTGTTCCAGGGTGCTGGGGCTGGTGGGATCAGATCCACTGTTGGCCAAACGCTGCCGTCGGAGCCGTCGTGTCTCAGTCGTGTCCACGTTTCCTCCTTTCATCAGGTTAGTTCAGAAGAACAGGTTCAGCACGAACACTGGACCAGAACCAGTACAACAGAACAGAACCGGACCAGAACCTGCTCAACAAACACATATTCAAACTTATTTATTCCCTCAGGCTGATTAATGAGTCATTTATCATTTTTAAACTGACTTATTGTCATATTTTCACATTATATTAACATTAATCTGTGGTTAATATTAGCTAATGTTTGCTAATGCTACTGTCAATACTAACTGGTTTCAAGCTAATGAAAATTTTTTTGCCAACATCTAAGTATCTCATTAATCTATTTTTAAGCATATTTAAGTATATTAATCTGAATTTTCATACTTTGTAACACTTTAAGGTCGTGTAGGTTTTCTATTTTATTTTCAATCAAATTTGTCTGAATGTTTGAGACAAACTGACAATAACAAAAGGCTAGATTAGCTAGTTAGCTAATGTTAGCTGCTATCTATCTATCTATCTATCTATCTATCTATCTATCTATCTATCTATCTATCATTTTAAACTGACTTATTGTCATATCATCAGATTATATTAACATTAATCATCTTCCAGTTTTAACTAATTTTAGAGATTTTGTAGACAATGCTAACTGGCTTCAAGCTAATGAGAAACTTTTATGTCAACATTTCATTAAAAGCAAAGGATATTAGTCTTAATTTTCAGATTTTGTGACACCTTTAGTTAATGTGTAGGTTTTTATTTGAGCTTTGACAATAACAAAAGGCTAAATTAAATAGTTAGCTAATGTAAGCTGCTATCGGTCACTGTCATATAAAATAGTCAGAGTCAGTGGGTTTTCCTTTTTTTCAGCTCTGGGTGACATTGGTCGATACCAGTGTCTTCCATCACATGTGAGGAAAAATAAGACATAATGAATATGATAAGAAATAAATAACTCTGATTGTCATGGTTGTGTCGTCATGGTGACCACAGATGAATGACTGACAGGTGTGCTTTGTTTTTGGAGGGAGGGTCTTCAGGAACTGTACGGACCAGGGTTGGACCGACATCTACCCTCCACATGACGTCGCCTGTGAATATGGACTGAACATCAGCTTCCCAGGGGACGTAAGAACACAAACCTCCACATCAAGAACCACCATCATCTCTATCTCTATCTCCATCAGCACCAAACCTCCATCACCTCCATCACCACCATCACCTCCAACACCTCCATCATCACCATCATCTCCATCACTTCATCATCTCCATCACCTCCATCACCACCATCACCTCCAACACCTCCATCATCACCATCATCTCCATCACTTCATCACCTCCATCACCACCATCCAATTGAAAATATGTCATTGCACCTGTTTGTGACTTGGGTGCTGGTGTCGTTCAGGTGTTCAGGTCTCACAGGTACTTCCTGTTGGTCCGGGTCGTGTACTCTGTGGGTTACGCCATTTCCCTGATGTCGCTCAGCATCGCCGTTTCAGTCCTTTGTTTGCTCAGGTCAGTGAACGGACGCCGTTTCTACACCATTTGTTCCACGTCCACATGTGTCACTGTGTGTTCTGTCCAGCAGGAGGCTTCACTGCACCAGGAACCGCATCCACATCCAGCTCTTCCTGTCCTTCATCCTCAGGGCGGCGCTCATCTTGATCAGGGACTCGGTTCTGTTCTCCTCAGAGGAACACTTCCACTGTGGCGTCCAGCCGGTACTCCACCTACAGCAGAACTTTGTCCACTTGGCGTCTGTGTTTGTGGATGTTTCAGGCCTGAATCCTGTGCTTGAACCTGTGTAGATGGGCTGTAAACTGCTGACGGCTCTGTCTAATTACTGCATCCTAGATATGGCGTAAAGTGGTGATGGCTCTGTCTAATTACTGCATCCTAGATATGGTGTAAAGTGGTGATGGCTCTGTCTAATTACTGCATCCGAGATATGGAGTAAAGTGGTGATGGCTCTGTCTAATTACTGCATCCTGGTTATGGAGTAAAGTGGTGATGGCTCCGTCTAATTAGTGGATCCTGGTTATGATGTAAACATAATGGATCTGTCTAATTACTGCACCCTAGATATGGATTAAAATGGTGATGGCACTGTCTAATCACTGCATCCTGGTTATGCTGTAAACGGGTTATGGCTCTGTCTAAATACTGCATTCCAGACGGGGGGTAAACTGGTAACAGCTCTGTTAACTGCATCCTAGATATGCTGTTAACTGGTAACGACTCCATGTAATTGCTGAATCCTAGATATGGGTTAAAGTGGCGATGGCTCTGTCTAATTACTGTATCCTGGATGTGTTGTAAACTGGTTACGGCTGTGTCTGAATACTGCAGTCTAGATGGGCTGTAAACTGGTGACGGCTCTGTCTAATTACTGCATCCTAGATGGACTGTAATCTGGTAACGGCTCTATCTAACTACTGCATCCTAGATGGGCTGTAAACTGGTGACGGCTCTGTCTAATTACTGCATCCTAGATGGACTGTAATCTGGTAACAGCTCTATCCAATTACTGCATCCTAGATGGGCTGTAAACTGGTGACGGCTCTGTCTAATTACTGCATCCTGGTGAACTACAGCTGGCTGCTGGCTGAAGGTCATTACCTCTACAGCCTGGTCGCTGTGTCCATGTTCTCTCAGAGGAGGCGTCTGCTGTGGTACATCATCCTCTGCTGGGGTATGACTTCCTCTGCCTTTTCTTCTGTGGAAACGATCCCCCGTCCTGTTTCAGGTCACATTTTATCGAACCTTTATTTTACCAGGAAGTCCCTTCAGATTGGATCTGTTTTGCACTTCTACCTCATGCTCAGTGTTTTCTGTCCATGTTCAGGTTCTCCTCTGATCATCATGATGTTGTGGAGCTCAGCCCGGTATCTTTATGAAGACGACAGGTGGGACGCACCAATGATCTGTCGTCTCTGGTCGTCATTCATGTGTCTGAATTGTATTTCCTGTGTTTGTTTGCTGTAGCTGCTGGGAGACGAGGAGGATGGAGTGGATCTGGTGGATCCTCAGACTTCCTGTCCTGTTCTTCATCATGGTCAGTGTCTCTGTCTGATGTGAAGTCCATGTAACGACAGAACACATTCACACGGCGGCCATTTTCCTCTGATGTCACGCGGAGGGCGGGAAACTGAAAGGATAACGTCTAAATGTTTCTGCTCATTGATGAGATGGTGGAGACGTGGACAGACTTCAGAGCATAAACATACTAAAACCAATATTCAACAGCCAACGCTAGCATCCATTCTGTCTGATAGAGTCACGTGATTCAACAGGAACGGTGTGGATTAGACTCCTTAAACCAGGGCGGTCAAACTAACGGGACGGATTTATGAAAATGAAAATTACACTGAAGACATTATTACCATCAGTGACGTTCAGGTTCCACATTCAGACCAGTATGATCTCCAGTGCACCGGACCAGTAACATAACAGCGTAAAAACCTCTAAATATTGACAATTACAAATTTTTCTCTTTTTTGAGAAAATTGCAAAAGTAAAATTGAATTATGAAAATGTTTACATTTACAAACTGTCCCTTCAAAAAAATATGATATGATATGAAATGTCTTAAATACAAATAAGTGTAATTTGAATTTAGTGTGTAGATCCACTGTGACCTGTAAGTTGTGATAAACATGTGTGAATTATTTTTTACACTTGGGAATGTAAGAAATGAAATAATGACACTGAAGACATTAACAGTCAATAGTGTTAAACTCATTTTAGTTCAGGTTCCACATTCAGACCAGTATGATCTAAAGTGGATCCGACCAGTAAAATAATAAGAGAATAACCAATAAATAATGACACTATATTTTTTATTATTATTATGTTAGCGTAAAAAAATAAAATTACATGACAGTATTTACATTTACAAACTATCCTTTAACAAAAAATGTGAATAATCTGAACAAATATGAACAACATGAAATGTCTTAATATAAATCAGAGTAATTGCACCAATATTCTGCCTGTTATTAAATGTTTTGTGTATTTGTAGATCCACTGTGATCTGTAAGTTGTAATGTACATGTGGAAATGATAAACTGAGGCAGAATATTAGTCAAATTACACGTATTTGTCTTGAATTCCAAGTTGTTCATATTGTTCAAGTTATTCACATTTTTTGTGAAAGGATAGTTTGATCTGGTTCAACGACACCAAGACACTTTGATTCATCTGAATTAATTTCCTCCTTCCCAAATGTATCACATATTAGCCGAGGAGTGTGTGAATGCTAATGCTAGCTGGTGTCTGATGTTCTTGGTCTGTAAAACATGTTGTTTTAATATGAGATGAGGTTCAGTATCTGTTTGCAGTGAGGTTTTAGCAATTCATCAGATTTTCTTACGTTTATTTGACCCGGTACGTTGAGAACAGTGTTTCAACGTCACGCCCTTATCATGGAGGAAAATGGCAACGTGTGAATCTGGTCATGTGACGCTGATCATGTGACTGCCGTGTGTGCAGGTGAACCTGTTGTTCTTCATGGGTATCGTCAGGATCCTGGTGAACAAACTGAGGACGCAGGACACACCTGGTACTGAGTTCAGCCGCTACAGGTCAGAACAAAACATACACGAAAATATGACAAATATATGATGGATGTAACACCGAACACATTAAACCACCATCAGGTGTGGATTCAGGGTCATGTTCCATGTACATATGTAGTAAACTGAAGGTTGACAGAAAAGAACTGTTTAGAAAAATACCCAGAGGTCTTTTAAAGTTCCTCCTCTTCCTCTTCTTCTTCTTCTTCTTCTTCACTCACAAACACCTGCAGATAAGTGACCCCCTCCAGAAACTTTTGTGAAAAAATAGATGAATAATCTGCAGTCCTTTTCTATTGTGTTAAAAATGATACAAAAGTTGATTTGTCAGAGGATGAACTCACATCTTTAAAGGTTCATTTTCACTAAACAGAAAGATTCTGTGAGACAAAGGAAGGAGCAGATGAAGCAAAAACAGCAGTGACTTATTTGATCCAAGGCTGTCAAACTCATGTTAGCTCAGGGTCTACATACAGCCAAATATGTTCGCAGCTGGGCCGGATCAGTAAAATAATAGAACAATAACCCATAAACAAAGTCAACTCCAAAGTTTTGTCTGTCCTTTAGTGTGGAAAAAAAAATCAAATTACATTATGAAACTGTTTACATTGATAAACTACCCTTTAAATAATGTGAATAACATGAACAACCTGAAATTTCTTAGGAAAAATAATTCTATTTTAACAATATTCTGCCTCAGTTTATCATTTCCACATGTACATTACAACTTACAGATGACAGTGGATCTACAAATACACAAAACATTTAATAACAGGCAGAATATTGGTGCAATTACTCTGATTTATATTAAGACATTTCATGTTGGTCACATGTTCAGATTATTCACATTTTTTGTAAAAGGATAGTTTGTAAATGTAAACATTTTCATGTAATTTTTACTTTTTTTACACTAAAATAAAGAAAATAATTTGTATTTGTCATTATTTATAGGTTATTATGACAGTATTTTACTGGTCTGATCCACTTTAGATCATACTTCTCTGAATGTGGAACCTAAACTGAAATGATTTTAACATCACTGATTGTTAATATCTTCAGTGTAATTTTTGCATTTCATAAATACATCCCATGGGTTGGATTGGACCATCTGGCGTGCTGCATGTTTGACACCCCTGATTTAATCCTATTGACAGTTGAAAAAATATTCACGTTTGTTCTGATGATGGATGAATGACTTCAGTGGTTTGTAAAACATGCAGATTTGTGTCATTTTTGTCTCCAGAGTCAATGAAATATGTTAAAATTGTTCTTTCCATCTAATTAATGTTCATTTTCACCTATTTACTTGAGCTCCAAAGCCAATTTGAACGGTAATAACCTGTAGTTTCAGACTATTTCCTTTTGTGGATAAAATCCAGCCTGAACTACATCCATTAGTCTCATTGTCTTCCATCATTATTCAGGTGATTCTGTCTGTGTAAATTAAACTCAGCGACACATTAAATCTGACTGTGAAGGGAATCTTTGCCCTTGTCTTCGTCCATAAAACAACGTGCACGTGAATCCAGACTGATCAGATTCCACCTGAATGCCTCCATGACCATCTGAAACGTGTCTGTTTTAATCCAACAGGAAACTGGCCAAGTCCTCCTTCCTCCTGGTGGCGCTGTTGGGTTTGCATTACGTCGTCTTCGCTTTCCTTCCTCACAGAGTCAGCGACAGGATGTACGAGGTGTGGAACTCCGTGGAACTGGCTTTTGCGTCCACTCAGGTGCAGTAGAACACTGGACTGTCCGTCACACTGACACCTACAGGACGTTACCAGAAGTGCATGTGCATGGTTGACAGATTTCCTGGTTTGCTGCTGTCATGGAAACGTGTTGTGTGTGTTCTGTGTTTCAGGGTTTCATTGTGGCGGTTTTGTACTGTTTCCTGAACGGAGAGGTGAGGACGTAAACTGACTGATGCCCGTCTTTCTGTAAAATTCATCGGTTTCATCAGTCCCGTGTGGTCCAGTGGGTCGATAGATGGGTCTCGACTGTTACCAGGGAGTCCCTTAAGAATCACCAGTCCAGACAGAATGAATAAAATCAAGCACAGAAATACAGCTGAAAATACCAGTTACACTCTTTAGTCACACATTGTTCATATTCTGAAGGTTCTTTAAAGACCAGGGATCGATGTACGAGAACGCTGGTCTACAACATTATCTATAAAACCTAAGAATATTATATCGAGGGCATCGAGACGAGCAGAAGTTACAACAGCTACTGATAGATGATAGAAAATGGCACAAATACAATAGAGTTCATGGTCTGTTCAAGCTTTATGGGGACCAGGAAACTAGATAATAGAGTCCACAGTGATGGATCTGGACCAGAACCCAAAGCACTAAGATGGAAAGACTCCAGTCGATACTGTCGACAAAAGGCAGTGTTCTTGGAAATAATGTCTCCATCATCAACAACAGTTAAATTGTGGCCTGTACAAGCCTTTTCAAAGCTGAGAAACCAAAGGTGAATGTGTTTCAGTGGTAAAAACCCATTGTGACTTTCAGGTTCTAGACCGGGTGTTCAGTCTGGATCTAAAGCACATCTCATCATCCACCCAGAACAACAAGTATTTATAAGATAAAACGTCAAACTATCAATGGTGTCCCTTCCAAGGTACAGATGACAGTATTCTCTGAGATCTGAGATCTACAGAACATCATAGGTGTGGTTGTGTCAGCATGAAGAACCAGCTTTAACTGGTAGAACAAGGCCTTCATCCTGGAGCTCATCAACTGATTCAGAAATGAGTGCATCATCTACATAAAGACACAGTTTAGCTTTAAGTTTCTTCTTCCTAATGGTATTTATGAATAGAAAAAAAAAAAACAGGCACTAAACTGGAGCCTTGAGGGACACCCATAGAGATCTCCAAGAAACCAGATCCTGTCCACCTGCATAAATACACTGGACTGAGTCAGTAAAGACATGACCTTGATTAACTACTATAACTCTCACATCGTTTTTGATCTTGTCATCTGTCACATGATGAACAAGCCCAGTTTTGCCCCAAAAATATCTGAGCATTTATGAAGCCATGATTTTACCAAACACTGGTAGTAGTTGTACGTTTCTATCCAGTTTTCAAGTTTCAACATTTTGGTCAAAAATGGTCAAAATGAACCTTTTTATCCAGTTTTTAGCCTTTATTTTACCACACACTTTAAAATAATTTTACAGTTCTATTTGTTTATGCAGTTGCAACATCGTGAACAATTTGTTAAAAAAAAATTTTTTATAATATTCATAGTTTTTTAACCTCAGCACTTTAAGATCCTGGTTTTACATCATGTTTTAAAGGCCATAACTCTCCTATATCCTAGTCTTTAACAGTTATTAGCTCCACATGATAGTATTTAGAGTTCATTTTGTCTCATGAAGCTGCAAGTTTATGTGTAAGCTCTTTGAGAAATCAGTCCAGCTATGGTTGAAGGACGTGTTTAATCCTCAGGTGCAGAATGAGATCCAGAGGAGGTGGAGGAGGTGGAGGCTGATGCAGCGTCTTCCATCCAGGAGACAGTGTGGATCCATGAGTCAGAGTGGAGGAGGAGCCAGCAACTCCACCAACACCACCAATGCCACCAATGCCACCAACACCACCAACACCACCAACGCCACCAACGCCACCAACGCCACCAACACCACCAATGCCACCAACTCCACCAATGCCACCAACACCACCAATGCCACCAACACCACCAACGCCACCAACACCACCAATGCTGCCAACTCCACCTACGCCACTCTACTACTGAAGACACCCAGCTGAGTGTCCCAGTGTAAACAATAAAACACAATGAAGTGACACTAGGTGTGAAATGTGGGGTAAAAACAAACTGAACCTCATCTCTGACATTAAGCTTAAAAACAGACTGTTGTAAAAACGTGTTCACTTTCTGTTGGTGTTGAATTCAGTTCATGAGTTGTATCTTGTAGTTTAACACAAGACATAAAGACGACCAGATGTGTGACTTCATACAGTAAATGTAACGCAAGTGAATCTGAAAAACAATAATTTTTGAATCAAAGAATTCAGAATGTCAGTGCTTTCATTTGACTATTTTAATTTCTTGTCATTGTCTTGACGATTTATTTAAACATCTTGTGATTTATTTGTGTGACTTGTGGTTCTCTAATAACCTAGTCCAGATTTAAATAGTCTACTGCTGTGATTTTAGATCTAGACCTGGTCTAATGTGGTCCAGATGTGAAAAAACAATAAACTTTTCTGTATTTGCTAATAGAGTAAAGGTTTTTTACATTTCAGACCCATTAAGCCTTTAGCTCAACACTCTGAGGGCATTCAGAGGTGGAAGGAAGAGAAGTTGATTGATCTGCAAGTTCAGTTTCCATCGCTTCCTCTTTAACTTCATCTTCAGTACGACAGTGTTTCGGTGTCTGCTGAAGTCAGCGTGTTTCTGTTGTTACGTTTTCTTGCTGCTAATCTGTCCAAGACAAACAGGAAGTGAACTGATGCTTTCAGTTGAATCCAGACCAGCTGAGTCTGGACCTGATGACCGCTGTCACCCATTTTTACACAAACTAACCAACTAGATGTTTAACAACCAGTGCTGTTAACCTGTTAAACCTGTTGGTTGAATATCTGAGTAACAGGAAATGATTTTATATCATGTCCATCAGATGAAGAAATTCACTAAAGAAATGCAACAATCTCACTCTTTCTGAAAAACCAAAACCAGCACCACTCGTACCATAGCATCATCAGTAGAACCCTTAAACTAAAACCTTCACAGCTTCTGTTTATTGAATTAAACAGTTTTACGTGTTGGCTCATCTCTATCTAAAGTGTGTTTCCATTACGTCTAAAATTCAACATCTCACAAACAGTTTGACAGAATGTCGCAAAACTTGCATCCAAGGATGAACTGAAGAAAATTTGGTGGCAGAAGGTCAAAGAAGGTTGCATCACTTAAAAACACTATTTAATGGTACTGAGTGAGAGAGTGAGATAAACTGGTGGTGAAGGAAGGATAATGGATCCATTTGACTAGATTTAACGCTGTTGATTCATGACAAACGGCTTCACTGTCGTTAACGAGTCTCACTGACAGAATGAATTCAGTGTAATTTACAGTTCTAGTTGAATGCAGGTTCTGCTCTGGACTCTGGTGTCTTCACTTTCTCTCTCGCCTGAACATCCTTCATTCACAGCTCTGACTCTGCTTGCTGCTCCTGTGTTTCCACGGTGACGTCCTTTGACCTCCTCCTCCACCACAGTAGTGTCATCAGCAGGCCGGCGGCGAGCGCCACGCTGGCAGGAACTGAGATGATGGGGATCCTGTGAGAGCGGGAGAACTCCGCCCTCCAGCTCACCTGCAGCCGGTTGTCCAGGCTCAGGTGAGACGCCACGCAGGTGTAGTTGTGTTTCAGCCTCAGCTCTTCGACGCTCACCGTCAGAGTCTTCCTCACCTGGTACAGACCGTTACCGTTGGGCAGCACAGCGCCGCCCGTCAGCTGGTCTTCATCCACCGCTCGGCCGTTCCGCAGTAGTGTCAGGTTGATGTGGCGGGGGTAAAAGTCTGTAGCCAGGCAGGTGAGCTGAGCCCCGCCCACCGCCTGCTTCATGATGACGTGAACACGAGGTCGAACCCGACGCGTCACAAGGCGTTTTTCTCGATCCAGCAGGAACTTGAGAGTCTGTACACAGACCGGCAGGTAGATGTTGGAGTACAGCGTCTGGACGAACGCCAACTTCATGGTGTCCCAGTGGATCACCCAGTCCTGCCGTCTGGACACAGTGAAGTGCGTCATGTTGTACATCAGACCGTCAGCGTCCTGGCTGTTGGCGGCATCCTTGGACATGATGAGCACCGGTTGTCCATCCATCACCTCGCAGCCCGCCAGCCTCTGCTGGACGTGAACTCCTGTCGTCAAATTAAAGCGGTGTTTGACCAGGTTCAGCCTCTTCCTCATGTCTTCCCAAATGTCCCGCAGGACGAACACAGCGTCCTGCAACAGGTCCACTTCCATCCTGGTGTCAGCGCTGGTTCTCCTTATCTCATCCACATCTGAGTCGAAGTAGACCACCTGGATGTCGTCCAGCATCAGGACCACCGTGAACTCTGGGAAGATGGTGGACCCTGAGATGTAGGACGCCAACACCCACAGGGAGTGTCTACCTGAGGCTGTGAGAAGAAAAGCATTTTGGTCAAACATCCCCAGGATGTGAAGTGCACCAGTGGCTGACAAAAAAGAAAAGCTCAAGAAAGTTGTTTCATGAAAACCCAAAACATGTGGTCAAAAGGTGATGTAGGTCCAGTGTTTAGTTCGGTGACTTCGTGTTCACTTCTCACACTGGACAGAATGAGACTGGATTTGGAAGTATGGGCGGGGCTTGGAGAGACCATGTGACACTAAAACAGGAAATAACTGTCCCCTACACTGTCATGTTCATGCATGTATTCTTAGAATACCCTCAGTACTAACATGTACAAATGCAGACAGACGTCATTTCATCAGGACTTTAATGAACAGTGTTTTTGTTAATTGAACTAAGGTCATCCACTGACCTGGACTACAAACACAGACTGACATACTACAGTACCCATGAATCTCAGCTGAGAAGAAGCCTTAAACTCTTTCCACGGAGTAAAACAGGAGAAACTGAAGCTCTGATTGGACGTTGCTGAAATTCATCCTGGACATTGTAGTCTGTCACAGTCCCAACAAAACTGAAAGAAAGTCTTCTGGAAATAAAACTCAAACGCATCAATAGAAGTAAATCTAACAAACACTAACTAAATGGAAGTCAGCAAACAAACTAAAGTTAACAAACGAAAGTCAACAAACAAACTGAAGTCAACAAAAAACTAAATATAAAATGAAGTAGACAGAAGTAAAAAAGTAAACTGAAATGCACTTTTGTTACGTTCATGACAGTTTCAGTTCAGTGAAAAACACAAACAGTGGGTGTTTACCTGAGCTGATCACATGACCACAGAGCACAGACACACATATCAGCTGGATCATCAACATATTGATCTGATCGGCTGCTGATCGGTAATCTGTCCATCCGTCTGCTTCTGTCTCTGACTCTTTACTTTCTTTTTGACTTGACAACGCAGATAATAGCAGATTACAGACCTCTGAACAGTCCAGCCGCACCAGGAAACACTGCGATAACAAAGGAGTCAGGTTTCAGCTCAAGGTTACAGGTCATTTCCTGAATAAAATGTGTGTTAACACTAAGGCAGAGGTGAGTAAAGACCATTAGAACTGACACAGATGATGAGAAAGATGCTCATGAGAGAAGAGAAAAAGGCAAAGTTGTATTTCACTGTAAAAAGGATTCTAATGCAGTTAAAAAAAAAAAAAAGTAATAATATTGTTAAATGTTAAAGATGGTGCTGGTACCTTTCTCATCAATCCTGCATGAAGTTATAAAACCTGTAGTAGTAGTAGTAGTGGTACAACTACTAGTACAGGTTTTATAACTTTATGCAGGATTGATGAGAAAGATACCAGCACCATCTGTTTCGTTCTCTTCTGTTTGGTTCTGTTCGGTTCTGTTCTGTTGCGTTCTCTTCTGTTCGGTTCTGTTGCGTTCTCTTCTGTTCGGTTCTCTTCTGTTTGGTTCTGTTGTATTCTCTTCTGTTCGGTTCTCTTCTGTTCGGTTCTGTTGCGTTCTCTTCTGTTCGGTTCTCTTCTGTTCGGTTCTGTTCTGTTGCGTTCTCTTCTGTTCGGTTCTCTTCTGTTTGGTTCTGTTCTTTCTGGTTCTGTTCTATTCTGTTGTATTTGGTTCTGTTCTGTTGCGTTCTCTTCTGTTCGGTTCTCTTCTGTCCTTAGAGGAACTGACTCCCACTGAACCAGGTGTGAACAGGTTGAAGTGGGTCAGGACTAGGACTGACTCTGGCCATGTTATGTTTTACCTGAACAGGTAAAATGGGCTGTGGTCTCCCTGTAGTTCTATGGGTTCTGGATCGGGTCTGGAACTCAAAGGTTATGGGTTCAATTCCCGCCTTCACTGATCAGTTGAATAGATATGTACTTAAAACTGTACACGACCTGAGTTTACCGTTCGGGATAGCCTGAATGTCAGGGTGGTCATTTTTAATCAAACACTTTTCGAGCACATTTCAAAAATTGACTAAAATTACCGTTGTTGACGCACATACTACAGTCTGAACGATGGCCTCTGTGCACAGCCCCACTGTGTCCTGAACTTCAGGTGGCTCCTTTATTTCCTGTCTTTCATTATTGGACACAGATTAATCCAGGCGTGTCTGCTCCTTCTTGTTGTGATACTGTGGTCAGACACGCCTGGATTAATCAGTGTCATATAATGAAAGACAGGAAATAAATGAAGTCACCTGAAGTTCAGGACACAGTGGGGCTGTGCATGGAGCCCATTGACCACCAGGAGGCACCAATGAGCCTTAAAGTAAAGGTTTGAAACACTTCGAAACCCCTCTGGGCAGTCATTTTTAAAGGTCTGAAACACAAAAAGGCCATCGACAGGTGTTTTAAACATTTATTTCAGTATCCATCAGTGCCCCACAGTCATTAGAAGAATCTGAAGTATCCAAGTAAAATCCAGGTGCAGACTTTCAGTTCAGGTGTGTATTAGTCCGAATATTCTTCAAACATGGTTCTTTATAAACAGAGCAGTCGATACTTTTACCACTAATAGAAACAGAACAGGACAAAGACTAGAGATGAAGAAAGGTTTATTTGAAATGACAGGACTCTGGTAGAAAACATGATCTGATACGAGGCAGCTGGTCAGTAGGGGTCAGAGGGGGTCACATGGGGTCAGTTTGTCCAGCAGTGGTCATTCTCCGCGGTGACCTCTACATCCACAGGTTTAAGGCCACTCCTCTGCTTTAAGGCGTTGCAGCAGCGCTCAGTGAACGTGGGTTCATTAAATTCCGTACTTCTGCTTCAGCTCCTCCACCAGGCTGACATACTCGTTCATGGCGTCGTCTTTGCTCTTTCCTGAAGCAACAAGAAGGAACATTTCATCAAACGTGTGCATCTGTTGACACTGAGCAGCTCAGCGTAGCAGAAGTAAATCCATATATTGTGGAGTGAATTCCTTTGAGTAACTTTAGAAATTTTACCAAGTTCGACTCACTCGTTTTTATACTGGAACATTTATAAACCTATTACATAAATGGACATAAGCCACTGTGTTTAATAACGCTATCATATACAACTAGCGTGTTTACCCATGGGGGTCCTCAGGGGCTAGATGTGGTCCTTTTTATGCTGTTGTGTATTTGTGCATGCTGTACCGCATTTGTCCAGCAGTCACCGCCAAAGTGTTCTGGCCATAGCAATGTGACTAAATCTACTGTACGTATTCCAAAATGTCTCCCAAAATACTGGTCCTATCAACTTGCCATTTTCACGACTGTCTTCCTTGACCAAAAACACATCAGTATTCCAAACTGCTGCAGTCAGCTCTTTCTGAATTTTTTTTCTCCAGACACATGCACACACGGAGGCCACTTAGCTTTTATAATTCATTCATTCATTCATTTATTTGTTTTGAGCAGAAGAAAAAACTAAACATTTTTTGAGTACAAGAAACCTATATCAGAGCAAATACATTAATAAATAAAGGTGATCAAGACAAAATAGCAATTACCATGTACACTTGTAATAACAAAATAAAACCAAATAAATTCAATAATATAGATGAAACAGATTAACAGCACTTTGATCATTTGGTTTTCATCTTATTAAAGTATGTAAGATTGAGCACATTGAATCATTTATTAAAAAAAAAAAAAGACTGTAAACAAGTGTAACAGAACAACACTGTCATCTAGTGGCGACACTTTAAACCGCACAAAATGAAGTGTAATGAACCTGCATGGAAATTATTCTACAAAAACAAACAAAAAAAAAACAGTTATTTGGAAAACACAGAATATAGATACTTACAGCAGCATTATTCAAGTTTCCCTGAGGTGTTTTGGGGATTTCAACAATGAGACAAATAACTTTTTAATTTAAATTATTGAAATTCACACATACCTTTCTGCTTCTCCCAGGCGTCCCATTTGGCTTTACCGGTGAAGTCCAACATCCCTGGACGAGCTGCAGAGAGAGGACGCCGGACATCAGCATCGTCCAATCAGATGATGGAAAATGTCTCTCACTGACACCATTTCCATCCACACTAATACTCTGATTAGTGGAGTTATCAGATTATTATTGATCATAAATCTGTGTTTCATTAAATTGAGAATGGGATCCCTCAGGGCACCGTCTTAGGCCCCATCATTTAAATGTTTACCTTAATGCATTTTCAGATGTAGGTCTACACTGATGACACAGACCCTGTTCACATCCACACTAATATCTCTATCAGTATCTGATTATTACTGATCAGGTAAAACAGTCTAATCTGATCTGTTTTATCAGATAACAGTAATCTGATTATAATAAATCCGATACACACGCCTGGATTTGTCCCCAATACTCCCATATGTCTTCATGCATGTATTCAGGTTAATCTGATTTATTTAGTTCTGTTACATCTGAACATGTGGAAAAACTATTAAATCAGAGAAAACAGAAGTGACGTTGAAGACAATAACAGGAAGTTGGATTCTACGTCACTATATACGTACAAACTTTGAAACAAATTCAATAATGGTCTGAAACGGCTAAACCAGGGTTTATGGATTATCCTATTTCTGAAGTGACCGTAAATGCATCACATCTGATTATTAGTTATCTGATTATTAACAGTTACTGGGTTAATAACAGTTATTTTATATGGACGCGGTGTGGTGTTGTGTTCTGTTGCTGTTGTGTGTCCTACCTGTGTTGACGTCTCCTACTGTCGCCTGTTTGAACAGAGAGTAAACCTTCAGCATCTCCTCGTCTGTCGGCTTCGCCTTCAGCTGTTTCACTTCAGCCGCTGCAGCATCGAACTTCGCCTGAGGAACAAGAGGTCAAAGGTGGGTTTGTCAGAGCAGCTGAATAAAACAGGATAATGTTTAAAAAAAAAAAAAAAAAGATAACAGCAAAGAGCACAAAAATAAAACTATAAAAAATAAAACTATAAATTTATTTCAACTATATACGTAGAACTAGGACCACAATACAGTATCAAATATGAGACTAAATATAAAATACCAGGTAAGAAATGTGCACAAATATGAGGGTAAAGTGCAAAAAGTGGGCTTTGGTGAACAATGAAGAAACCAAACGTTATTATTATTGATTCAGAAAGAATGAGAAGAAAACAGTAAAAACGATGAACGTGGCACAAAACACAAAAAGCACAAGAACTATGAAAAGAAACTGTTCATAATCAAGAGATATTCATTCATTCACTGAACATGTCTACACAAGTTCATATAATACCTCACTAATAACTTTCTGGAAGAAACTGAACATATTTGGCAAATTTGAGAAGCAAGTCTGTCATTTTACCTGAAAAAAAAATCAATTAAACCAATAACTGAATGAAATAGTTGCACATATAACTGGGTGATAAGGCTAAACATGTCATCATTTGGGATGCACTGATAGATTTGATGACATTCACTGATACAAGCTGGTATTATCGGTGCCTCTTTTTATGAAGAATATTGAAAAAAGGTCTTTTTACATCAAAAATATTGGTTTGTTTACATTACAAACACGACATTTAAGGGGTTAAAAATATGACAGTTATTGAGTATTTGGTCATTTTTATGGCTGAAATTGATGAAATTAAAATATATATTTAAAAAAAATGTAAAAAAAAAAAAAAAAAAGGTATGAAAAACATTGTGCCATTAGTACCCCACTGTGCATATTGTGCGCTTTAGTCTGATTAGAAGGACCTCTGTGATACCAGAGGGATAAATTGTGTCACATGTATTTGAGTTAATTATTGAACTTTTAGAAGCACCGGTGATCAGTGTTAAACTCCACCCCCACCTTCTGATAACACAGAGCTTTGGTTGCATTGACCTTTGACCTCAGACAACTCTTCAGCGCTGAAACACAATCAGCCCATTGATTCAGCTGAGGCTGAACCCGCTGGGCTTTAGGAGTCTGTTCAGATCCAACTGGGCCAAAGGCGACGGCAGCGACTGATGAAACACTGAAAGGATCCAAGATGACGCCGTTCACAGCACTGACCCACCAGGACGGAAACTACACAACTACACAACACATACAACACACAGCTGAAGGTCACTTTAATCAGATTTACTGATCAGGACTTTTCTTTCTAACTCAGTTTGGATGTTTTCATATATTAGAGACTAACACAATGACTTGCACTTGTTTTTCATAGTTTGATGTGTCCTGTAAATTATTCTAAGTTCTAACTGTGTTGTAACTGTGTGTTGTATTTCATGCTGCCTCTTGGCCAGGACTCCCTTGGAAAAAAGGTTCTCAATGGGATCTTTTTCCTGGTTAATTTTTTATTTTTTTTTTTTAAATACAGATAAAGCACAGACTCTTAACCCTCTGGTATCAGACCGGTCCTTCTAATCACCTACAGCGTATAATCTGCACCTTAGTAACGTCAAAATGGTCATATTTATTGAAAAAACACTGACTGCATCATCAGGCTAAGGATTATTGTCTAAACCAGTTCATCTAACTCGACTGTTTATATTAACCCACAGCCGTCTTTTGAAGAAACAGACGGCTGCGATCACGGATCAGGAGTATAGGTCACATTACACACCACACCTTCATGACTGGAGGCCAAAGGTCAAAGTGAGATCTGTTTATCACAAACTGGACTGAACTTTACCTTTAACATCGATACGTTAATGAGACATTCAGCAGCGTAGAAGGAAAAGTACTAGTACTCACTATGAAAAATACTCCAATACAAGAACAAACTAAATCAAACTGACCATAAAGTCACAAACACATGCACGTTACTGACAATATTTACTCTCCACGTCCAGATTCAACAGTAGAGGTACTGACCAGATTTGAGGTACTTGTGCTCACTTTTATTCTTCTACTCCCTCTACACACCGCCTCAGGGGTAAATACTGAGCTTTACTTTCTACAGGCGTTCATCTCCATCCCATCCACTGAAAACCACAAATCTATGAATTACATTTCACATACTCCTCCTGTTTGAGCTTGATACAGTCTGTATAATTTTGGATTCACTGGAAAACATGTCATCACAAAAAGAAAAAAAAGACAAAAACTGATGTAAAAAAATGGAAGAAGAATAAAATAAAAAGACACCACAGACTTTACAACAGGAAAAAGAAGAAACAAACAAAGCCAAAAACAAAATCTGAAAAGTTTGCAAGTAAAATAAAACATAAACACAAGTAAAACCTTTAAGGCTGGAAAAGACAAAAACATTATCAAAGATTAAAGAGGATAAAATGATTAAGAAAAGACGTAAAGGATGTAAGATATCATAATACTCTGAGGACTGTACTTTTCACTTTTACTCAAGTAAATATAATGAAACTACTTTTAGCAGGTTTTTAATCATTCATGTATAAAACATTAGAGCTCAAAATACAGCTGTAAGATGAGTCAAAATCTTAAATATAAGATTAAAAACCGTCACTGATTATCAGAGTTTCACTGATAACGTTCCACGAGTAAAAATACTGCTTTAAAGTTGTACTTGTCAAAGTAGAAATACTTAATAGTAAAGTATTTAAAGTAGTTTTTAATGAATGAACTGTCACTTCTTGTGTTGCATTCAAATGTGACCTCAGAGCGTGGGAAAGCTGGGGACCAATATGTCACAAACACCGATAAAACGACTCAAACACCGACATAATGTTACCGAGCTGATAAATAAGTAATTTAACTCACCACTAACTCAGTACAATCATTTATTTAGATGTATTTTAGCGTCGGTTGATGTTTATTCATGAACCGTGAGCTCACTTCACAGACTTCACCGAGGCTCCGTTAGCTGAAACCCGCACCGACTAACGGGCAGCTTTCTGGACAATTTTACCGGGACTAACGGCGAGATAAACACTACCACCCGCTGCCTGCCCACTTCGTACTCACTTGGAGATCAGCCATCTTCGGTTACAGGTCAGAGAAGAGGAGTAGGTTCCGCACACGGACGAACAGATGATGGCGAAAGGAGGGAGAGGTCGGACCGAGGCTGTGCACACGATACTACCGCTACACAAGACCCGCCTCCCGACGCACCCCACTGACCCACCCTATTGGATAGATTTCTGACTGATAACAAATCACGGTCATTTATTGGGTGGCGTGAAGCATTTCAGCCAATCACAGCTGGAGATCTAACAAACGTGACGCTTCTTTATAAAGCAGAAACAAAGTGTTTTAGGTTCATTTATAGATTTAGATTTTTTCTTTATTAATGTATAACATTTTTCCAACTGACTTAAACTTTAACTGAATACTCTAAAGTAAAAATTTAAATCTATGCAAATACATGGAATACTACTACAATTTTTAAATTAATTGCGATTTTCTTTCGTATATTAAACGTGTTTGGCATATTTATCTGACCATCATCACCTTCAATTATTAATTTTATTTTTATCGAATATTTTCTTTATTATTATTATTATTGTTTTCTTGAATAAATCGCAGATAAACATACAATGAAAACACTGTTGACAGTAGTTGAGTTTGGACACAAACTGTACATCACATTAATATAATTCCCACGTTCAATACATACATTTCACATAAAAAAATAAAAACAACCCGATGAAATATAGAGGTTTATAAAAAAACAAACAAACAAAAAAAAAAAACCTGAAACCAAAAATGACTTTGGATGTTCTTTATTGAGAATATTTGCTTTGAAGTAAAACTAAACTACTTACAGGTTTTAACCCCAAACTGAAGGTTTTCTCACTAACCCTGTAGTGCGGGTTACTGGTCTGCACTGATACCTGCTGGAAAATAATGGTATATGTGTCAACAGATTAAACCTGTTCAATCAGTCATGAGCCGGTTTATAAATGTCTTTATAAACCATTTATGAATGAATAACTTAACACGATGTTTAATATTTTACTTGTTTTCATTCACGTGTAGATACCTGTGTTTCTTTGTAACACTACATTTCTAAACAGTTCACCCATGTTACTTAAATACATCATAAAAACATGTACTTTTGGCATAAAATGTACATTTCTTTGCAATTCACTATTTGTGAAAAAATTCTATTGACTTATTCCATCTTTATAAAGTGTTTGAGGGTTTTCATTTATTTTGGCAGCTGGAAATCTAACAATAATCTGTACTTGTGTCTGTACATGTCAAGGGTTTACTGTACAACTGTTCTACTTGTACAAAATGTGGATCATTAAAGAAGAAAATGTACTTTGTGTAAAAATGTGAGAAAACTTGATTGTTTCTGCAGAAATCGGACCTCTAATGTGTATTAACGACTCCATGCAGAAAATCTTCCCATTTTGGACTGAAGGTGATATTTCTATTTTTTAATCATGTGATTTACAGATTTAAAGCCTTTTTTTTATTTGATCCACTGTTTCCTTGTGATTTATAATGTTTTAATGAGATTATTTCTATTCTCTTTAAAAGCCCAGTTTATGTTGAACATTATATTTTATAATAAGTGAAAATAAAGAACTCAAAGCATGAGAAAACTTTATTCAACATATTTTAAAACAACATCCTGAGAAGTAATAAACATAAAAAATGTTAAAAATAAAGAGTCAGAAGGCATTCCAGTGGTAGATTCATCTCTGAAAACAAATCCATAAACTAAAACACAGCCTTCCTCTGCTCCTGGCATGTTTGACCTTTGACCCTCTTTCACCAGGCGCTGCTTGGATTGGCTTTGTACAAACCGTAGTCCTGGCTCCTGAAAAAGGCCACTTCAGTCTCATTCACTGAAAGAACAAGACGTTCATGATTCAACAAAAACAACAACACCCAGAACAAATGTTTGAACAAACCTGTCGCTGTCAGTTCATCGTCTACAACAGTTTAATCACTTAATAAAATTAACTTTAATCACATGGTATGAGTTTTAACATTTGATCAAATAAAAACAGGTACATATCTATGATTTCTTAGATTATTGGATTAAAACAGCAGCTGAAATAAACTCATGTAGCAAAATAAAGAAAATAAGTAACAAAATGAATAAAAACTAATAAACTGACAAGTAAAATGACTAAAAATGAATTTAAAAAATTAACAAAGTAATATGTCCCATGAACAAAATAAGTCTTTTTTTTCTTCAGTTTTCTCTGTTTTGATATAATAACCTTTGAATTTACTCTGAGCTTTAACGAACATCTACACGATCAGTGAATTAAATACAGAAAAATACAGGATTTACACTGCAAAATACAAAACACAGACTATTATGATATAATAAATAGTGCTAATTTGACTTCGGTTAAATGTTGAGGGAAAACTTCATTTGGAAGTTGAGACAAAACTAGTTCTGGTGTTTAAGGGTTAATTATGTTGTTAAATGTTCTGGTTGGATGATTCTAGATGTTTCCATCAGGTTAAAGCTCCTCTTCCCTCTGATCTAAACTCCTTAAACTCATTAACCTTCCAGTATCCAGGTGAGCGTATTATGCACACTTTGCATTTCATGTTATTAAAGGTCATACTACTTTTCAAAATTTGTTTTAGGTCAGAATTCAAAAGTTGTTCATTTTTGGATGATTTTTTAAATTCTGACCCATCCTCTAAAATCAGCCCATTATAAACACTGTTAAATTCCTTCACTAACACCCTTCTACCAAGTGAGTACAAAATGCACTGACACATTTTAGCATTTAACATTTGACCCAGAACAAAAAATAATAATGTATATTAACAAATGTTGGTGTTAATCATTGACATATGCCAGGATGAAAAAAAAAACTAATACAATCTTCATGTAGTAAATTGGAAAAAAAAAAGTTTTTTGGTTTTTTTTTTTAGTTTTTTTGCATAAAATTCTGCACCGTGTGCAAATCTTTCCTAATAAAAGACACCAGATGAATCATCAACTTTCACCTCTGTGTTCGAAGTGCAGGACTACTCTAAGAACCTATACACACTGTGCCTGGTCATGTCAGTCCTATTGGGTGGATATTTTACAGCAGGGGTGTCAAACTCTGGTCCTCGAGGGCCGGTATCCTGCATGTTTTAGATATTTCTCTTCCATCACACCTGGAAACCATTACATCATTATCAGACTTCTGCAGAGCCTGATGATGAGCTGATCATTAATTGAACCAGGTGTGATGAAGAGGGAAACATCTAAAACATGCAGGACACCAGCCCTCGAGGACCGGAGTTTGACACCTGTGTTTTACAGGATATGGAAAAGATTCTTGGAGTGTCTTTGAAACTGGACCCTTTATCTCTACTCTTGGGACATCCAAGTCAGGACATCATTATTGACACCAGTTTGAAAAGACTTAATATTATCCTCGCATAAGCTGCAAGGAAAAATATTTTCCTGTCTTGGATAAATGACAAACCTCCCACTAAAACAACCTGGATAAAATCCTTATGGAATGCTTTCCTATGGAATATTTGACCTGTTGACTTCATTCCTCAAAGGGACAGTTTTTGAGAATTTGGACTCCGTACCTTCGTTTCACTAACTCATCAGTCACTTCTGTGCTTTCAGACCTCATCAGTGAATGAAAATCTTTGGTGCCTGTTCAGTCAGATCACTACTGATCTCACCTGTCACTGCTGGATTGTCTGACCTTTGTTTTATCCTCACTATAAATCTATACTGTGTACTATTTGCTTTATCTTGGATTAGTCTATTTTTTTTCCTTACTCTGTTTATCTTCCAACAGATTCATAATTTTTATTTTCATATAGACCAGGTGTTGTGCTGAGCCATTTGTTGTTGTAAACATGTAATAAAATTTAACAAACAT
>JAPQRP010000016.1:34741747-34751893 GCA_037367295.1 Apogon hyalosoma | reverse complement strand
AATCCCCAGTTGAACCTGTGAGGTTGTCAGGTTCTATGTGAATCAATCCCCAGTTGATCTTGTGAGTTTGTCAGGTTCTATGTGAATCAATCCCCAGTTGATCTTGTGAGTTTGTCAGGTTCTATGTGAATCAATCCCCAGTTGATCTTGTGAGGTTGTCAGGTTCTTTGTGAATCAGTCCCGAGTTGAACCTGTGAGGTTGTCAGGTTCTTTGTGAATCAATCCCCAGTTGAACCTGTGAGGTTTTCAGGTTCTTTGTGAATCAATCCCCAGTTGAACCTGCGAGGTTGTCAGGTTCTGTTCTATGTTCCAGTCCTGTGGTCTGGATGCAGATCAGTCTCTAATAGAAGTGGGCGGGACTTTCACTGGAGGAGAACTCAGCTCATCCAGTCCCAGTCCATAAATGACTTCAATCCATGATCAATAGGAACTAGACTGATATGCGGAAACATTTACATGTTCTAAACCATCAGAATATGGAGCAGTAGAAGGAAGGGAACATTTACAATATTTAAACCATTTGTAAAATATTCAAAAATCTAATTTTGTTTTGGGACATTGTCCAAGGAAGGTACATAAAAAATCTGAAATGAATCCGACCAGTGATTTAGTCAGAGAAGATGTTACTAATGAAGAGGAGGACAAACATGAAGACGACAACAAAGACGATGACAAAGACGAAAAAGATGAAGACAACGATGAAGATAACGATGAAGACGACAAAGTTGACAATGATGAAGACGATGATGAAGACGATGACAACGACGAGGAGGCCACTGGACGTAGCGCCTTGACGGTAGCTCATGTCCTATTGTGCGGTCAGATAAAAGCAGATCCAAACCAATGACCCTGAGACTTAAATGGAGTTCACAGATACACAAAGGCACCAGTAGAGTCAAAGGTGTCTGAAGTGATCAACATGTCCAAACCCATGAGTATCAGGACTGAACTATTCAATCTGTTATCATCGGTGAGTCTGATACTCCGTTTTATTAGTGATCATTTACACATTGTTGGAAGAAGAAATTGACCTTAGACATGGAATGAACAGTGGGATGGTCTTTGTGACTCCTAATTATGATGTTGTCGTCCACCAGAGTCCACTCATGGACGCAAGTGTTGACTTGGTATGAAATGTTCGAAACAAGCCTGTGGAAACTATGAAACTGTCCTCTCTCCTGACCTTTCACCCCACTGACACTTTTCTGAACAGACCATTCATTTGATAGCATACATGAATGATTGTGTCCTGGGCTTTAGGGTTCGTTTACAGTAAGCACTTCTGTCATTTACCCACATTGATCCAGGTTTTAGTGACATTTCACTGGTCCTTTGAGACCAGTTCATCCAGTGATGAGTCCTCAACAACTGTACCATTAAAAATAAGGTACCGCTGGGTTGAATGTTGAACTTCTACTACCACTGTCATTGTCTGGAGTAGTAGTTAGTAGTGGCTTCAACTGCCCCATTAGTGTTAAGTTCAGGGCTTTGGGTTAGGGTTGGGTCAGGTTTGGGTTAGAGGATGGGTTAGAGGTTGGGTTAGGATTACAGGGGTCCACATTTCCTGTTTGTCATCCGTTCTGCCTTTGACTTTCACCAAAATGATGTCTTTGCAAACACCCTTTAAATGTTGGATTCTGTTCATCCAGTCAATGCTGTAAATGATACTCGTGATTAGAAACAGGTGCCCATCTACAGGTATTCCATTGAAATTCCACCACAGTGCCTGTTGAATTGACATAAATGCAGATGTATTTACTGACAGAACATGTTCTAACCCTGGCTCTGTTCTAGATGGATTTCTTGGCGGTGCACATTGAATATGACTGTGCTTGCGCGTCAGACTTTGTAAAGGTGCTGGAGAACATACAGGTACAGTAGGTGGTGCAGGGTTCTTCTGTTGTATTGGTGTAGTCCTGTGGAGTCTGGACACATGATGCTGTTTTGCAGACGTTCAGGGGGGACCTGCCCATTCTCATTTACAAGCTGACTATACGGGACTGTTCCTACACTCAACACCAGCTTCTGGGAGATGTCTATCAAGGTAAAAATGAATAATATTACTCTTTGGAACCACAGGTGAATAGTCATATTCTCCAAATATTGTTAAAGTAGTGTTTGTTGGGCATTTAAATAAGGTTTATTATTGCAATATAATTGTATATAGTGATAAATGTCATTATTACGATATACATGTCCATTAGTCTTGAAGGTTTATTTGACATATATTGTCAGTTGAAATACCTACCACATGTTTAAAACTTCTGTTGGTTTGTTTTTGCTTTTACCGGTGCTTATCTTTGAACTTGACGTGTGAAATCTTTTCCTGCTCAGTAACTGTTTGTCACGTTGTGACCATAAAGTTTAAAACCAGCAGGAATAATCTGGTTTCTTCAAACTTCACTGTGGATCAAAAATCAGCCTTGAAGGTCAAATGGTTTGACATTTATTTTGATAATAATGACTATTGGCAAACGTCCTTAACTTTAGCACAGTTTAAAATATTCCCACAATGCACCACTGAAGCTGTTTTTAATGGGCAAACAGAGTGTACTGAGGCCTTAAGTACAGTGTGTTTCCGATTAGAATATCATAAATGTTTATAATGCAATAATCATAAAATGTGTGGTCTTAGGAATGATATCATATCGTAGCTACTGCTGTCAGTTCTTTCAATGGTCATGGTCAAATTTACAACCAATATCATGCAGACGCTATAGAACCTTTACCCTGTTATCATTTAGAACAAACAGCTGACACTCACATACTAAAAACATCCATCCCAGCTGGAGTCGCCTTCAGTGAAGTTCATGCTTTAACAGTTGGGACTGGTTAGACTGACCTATGGATGGACTGGACTAATGTCTGTAGGGTTAGAAAGAAAACAGCTGAATACCCTTGGAATGACCATAAATACATACATACACATATGTATATATTGACTGCACTGTCAACATGCAGATGTTGTTACCATTGGAAATGTAACTGAGACTTTAAATGTCAGTAAATGTGTCTTGCTGTTCATAGTCCTCATCAAAAACACGCTGAATATTATGGGATGGGACATGGGTGATCTGGACGTGCAGGATACTCCAATCAGGTAGAACACTAACAGAAATGGTTTGATATGTGAGCGGGTATTGTTGGTATTTAGTGTTTTGTCCTTGTCTTCGTGGACTGTTGCAGGTTTTCAGAATCCACTGGGGTGACGGCTTTGACCAACAGTTATCAGACTGTATGGAGGCACTTTGGGGATCAGATCCCAATACTGCGAGACCTCTTCCTCAATGAATCCTTCCCCTCAGGCTTCCAGTGGGCCACCTCCAGTGAGTCTTTCAAGGTTGAAGGTGGCTGGGCTGAAGGTGGGAAGGGAGAGACCATTTGGGATCGTTTTGGTCATGAACACAAGGTGCTGAACAACCAGACCGCTGATCTGGCTTGTGACAGTTACCACAAAATGGATTATGACACCTACCTCCTGCGAGGTCTTCAGGTCAACACCTACCAGTTCTCTATCTCTTGGGCCCGAATCTTCCCCTCAGGACACAGGGACACCCAGTCAGAGGAAGGGGCTCTCTACTACCACAAACTGATTGATGCTCTCATTGAGTCTGGGATTCAACCGGTAGTCACCCTCTACCACTGGGACCTGCCCCAGGAGCTCCAGAATCATGGCGGATGGACCAACCAGTCCACTGTGGAAGCCTTTAAGGACTATGCAGACTTCTGCTTCTCCAGGTTTGGAGACAGAGTAAAGACCTGGAACACTTTGAGCAGCCCCTGGGTGGTGAGCCATGCGGGATATGGAACTGGAAAGCATCCACCTGAAATAAAGGACTATGTGGTCGCCTCCTATCAGGTAACAGTCTCATCACTATTATGTTTTAACTAGATCTAGGCCTTAATGTAATCAGTTATGTTGAATTTCGGGTAGTGTGGTGGCCTAGTGGATAGCACTTACACCTCACCGCAGGAAGGTTCCAGGTTTGAGTCTCAGTCAAATGTGGAATTTACCTGTTCTCTCCGCACCATGCTGGTGCCGCTACCACCATTAAAAATGGGTACATATAGGTTAGTTCACCTTTCAGTGCTCTTTACCATTGAACGGATGAAGATCTGGAGTTGGTCCTCAAGAGTGTAAACTTACTGCATCTAGTGTATGTGCCAAGGCTAGGGTTTGTGTGTGTATTAGAGTGACAAAAAAGCAAGTTAACCTTGTGTAAATATAGAATTTTGCATCGGTGCATCACAGTGTACATTCATTCATTCATTTTTCTGGAATGCTTAGTCCTTGAGAGGGTTGAGGGGATGCTGGAGTCTATCCCTGCTACCAATGGGCCAAGGCCAAGTACAACCTGGAAGTGTTTCTAGGACATGGCAGGGCTACATTCCAAACATACAAAGACCTGTTCTATGAAACTATGGAACTTTGACAGGTTAATGGTACATGGTATGTCCCCTTCTCTGAAAGAACCTGTCAGAGGCCAAATGCACTGTGACTAGATTTCCTAAAGCTTTTAGGATGAAGTTCAGACAAGGAAACCTAGTCTTCTCTAAACACTGGAATAAAACTATATGCTGGAAGGATTTTATGGAACATATAAACACTGTCAGAAATGGCTGGTTACAGGAGCTTTAATTGACAAAACAGTGGTTAAATTAATCAGTATAGAAGTTAGTTGCAGTCCTAACTCTTGTGTGTGCTTTAGAAACTCATTTTTCACTCTTCGGTTCATATAGGCCACTCACAACATGCTCAAGTCTCATGCAGAAGCCTGGCACGTCTACAATGATAAATACCGGAAAACACAAGGAGGTAAAGTGGGCATCGCACTGAACTCTGACTGGGCTGAGCCCGTGGACTCCTCCAGACCTGAGGATATAGCAGCAGCAGATCGGTACCTGCAGTTCATGCTGGGCTGGTTTGCACATCCCATATTTGTAGATGGAGATTATCCTGCAACACTCAAGACTCAGATTGAACAGAAGAGAGCTGAGTGTCCCCACTCTGCACCAGCCGTCCTTCCAGTTTTCACTCATGATGAGAGCCAGAGGATACATGGCACAGCTGACTTCTTTGGCTTAAACCACTACACCTCCCGCCAGGTCAACCACAGTGATGGTGGCTGCACCCCAGGTCCTCAGGGGGTGGGTGACTTCCAGGCACATGTGGACCCCTCTTGGCCTGCCACAGCTTCTGACTGGATCTACTCTTCACCTTGGGGTCTCCGAAGGCTTCTCAACTACATTTCCACAGAGTACTTGAATATTACCAAAGTGCCTGTCTATATAACTGGGAATGGAATGCCTTCAGAGTACAGTGTGGACACCCTTGAAGACGCCAGTAGAATAGAGTACATGAGGAGTTACATCAACGAAGCACTCAAAGGTATGTGCCTGGAATTTTCAACAACTTTCTATGAAGCAATGATATGTTTGATTTCATTATTTGCTACGTATCTTTTCTATTTATTTTTTAGCAATAATCGTAGACGGAGTGGATGTGCAACGCTTCACAGTACAGTCACTTTTGGATGGATTTGAAGGCAAACAAGGCTACAGTGAGAGATTTGGGCTTCATCATGTCAAATTTGAAGACCCTGACAGACCAAGAACCCCAAAACAGTCTGCTTATTTCTACTCTCAGGTTGTCAAGCAAAATGGATTTGGTCTCCCCAGAGGTGACTTATCTAAAGTGGTACATATTCATCCAAACCAGCATCCAAAAATTTTACCACCATCAGAAGTCCCATCTAAATCAAAGGTGGTTTGGGAGAAATTCTCTCACCAATCAAAATTCCAGCGTAAACTCTACCACTATGGCACTTTCCCACAACACTTCAGTTGGGGAGTATCATCCTCAGCTTATCAGACTGAAGGTGGATGGAATGCTGATGGCAAGGGAGCTAGCATTTGGGATACATTCACACATAAACCTAGCTCATCCATTCCTGATCAAGCCAATGGGGATGTGGCCTGTGACAGCTACCACCGACTGAAAGAGGATCTCTACATGCTAAGAGCTCTCAAGGTGAAGTCCTACAGGTTCTCTTTATCCTGGTCCAGGATTTTTCCCAATGGTCTGCGTACCTCCCTGAACCAGAAAGGTGTTGACTATTACAACAGACTCATTGATGGTCTGCTAGCAGACAATATCACTCCAATGGTGACGCTCTACTATTGGGACCTCCCTCAAGCTTTGCAAAACAATGGTGGTTGGTACAACGTGGGCATGATTGACATTTTTAATGACTTTTGTGACTTCTGTTTTGCCACTTTTGGGGACAGAGTGAAATTCTGGATGACCTTCAACCAGCCTTATACAATTGCCTGGTCAGGATATGGACTTGGACAGATTCCACCAAATGTGAAGAACCCAGGAACTGCACCATACAAGGTTGCACACAACCTAATAAAAGCACATGCCAAGGCCTACCACACGTATGATGATAAATATCGCAGATCCCAAGGTGGTCTAGTATCCATTGCGCTCAACAGTGATTGGTTTGAGCCTAAAGATGTTAATGTACCACGTGAAGTGGTGGCTGCTGACCGCGCTCTGCAGTTTCAACTAGGGTGGTTTGCACACCCCATTTTCAAAAACGGTGACTATCCTGATGCAATAAAGTGGCAGGTTGGAAACAAAAGTGAACTCCAAGGTCTGTCAGAGTCAAGACTACCGGTGTTTAGTGATGAAGAAAAGCAGTTCATCCAAGGGACTGCTGACATGTTCTGTATAAATCATTACACCACAAAGATCACAAAGCATGTCACAGCACGGCTGTCTCCCCAGTCCTATGAGTATGACCGAGATGTGTCCGAATCAGAGGATGCAGATTCACCCACTACTGCTATCAGTAACCAGAGAGCTGTGGCCTGGGGCTTGAGGAGGCTTCTCAGCTGGATCAAGGAGGAGTATGGAGATCCAGATATCTACATTACTGAGAATGGAGTAGCTATAGACACTAAAACTACAGTTGATGACACAGACAGGGTTTTTTACTTCAAAACATACATCGATGAGGCTTTAAAAGGTGAGTGTGCACATTTGTGACAGATAAAGAAACAAATCTAGGACGAATGGATAAGATTCTTTATCCAATTCAAGTATTGTCATTATGTAATCAGCTATTTTAAGGTGACTCACTGAGTTTTGGATTTAATAGTGTAATGCACATGGATCATCTTTAACATATATGTGAACAATTGAAAATGAAAATTGTTTAAACTAATTTATTTTACTCTCCCATTAATTTCCAAGCTCACAATCTTGATGGTGTGAAAGTAAAAGGATATATAACATCATCTTTAATGGATTCTTTTGAGTGGCTTAATGGGTACAAAGTTGGGTTTGGATTGCACCATGTTAACTTTACTAAACCGAATCGACCAAGGACTCCCAAACGCTCAGCGCACTATTACTATCATGTCATCAAAGACAATGGCTTTCCATTACCTGACGATGAGAGGATTCTTTATGAAGAGTTCCCCGATGGTTTTAACTGGAGTACCGCCAGTGCTTCTTACCAGGTAAGGAAGGCTGCCACGTGTCTTTTACGGAACAGTTATTATGAAGGGTGCTACTGTTCACAGGCAGCTCCTGTAACAAAACTTGTTTCATTTCAGATTGAGGGAAGCTGGAGGGCTCATGGGAAAGGACTGAGCATCTGGGACAAGTTTGCCCACACTCCTTTAAGAGTAGACAACAGTGATAATGGCGATACAGCATGTGACAGTTACAACAAAATTGATGAAGATGTGGAGGTGCTGAAAAAGCTAAGGGTGACCCACTACCGCTTCTCCATGTCCTGGCCCAGATTGCTTCCTGATGGCACCAACAGTTATGTAAATGAAGCTGGGCTCAATTATTATCGCAGATTGCTGGATGCTTTGGCAGCTGCTAATATTCAGCCACAGGTAAGCAGCATTGTCTGTACTACTTTAGACTTTGGGTTGGCCTAAAGCATCAACACAAGAGAGCAGTGCATGTGACTTACTGTGATGAAATGCCAGCCTCTCCTTTTTCAGGTGACTTTGTACCACTGGGATCTTCCCCTGGCTCTGCAGAGAGTTGGGGGCTGGGAGAATGAAACTATCATCCAAAGATTCCAAGATTATGCAGATGTTTTATTCAGCCAATTTGGAACCAGAGTAAAGTTCTGGATTACGTTAAATGAACCCTACATTGTAGCCAACCTTGGCTATGGATATGGAACATTTGCTCCAGGTAATCAATGGTCCTGTTTTCAACTTAAGAATGTTTAAGCCAGGGCTCACCAATCCTGGTCCTCGAGGGCCTGTATCCTACATGTTTTAGATGTATCCCCCTTCCAACACACCTGATTCAAATGATAAGCCTATCATCAAGCTCTGCAGAAAACTGATAATGACCGTCAGGTGGAGTAGAAGAGGAAACATCTAGAACATGCAGGATACCAGCCCTCGAGGACCAGGATTGGTGACCCTGGTTTAAGCAGTTCTGAATCACAGAACAATCTGCTATTGGCTATAAATATCTTGTAATTGGGAATGTTACATAATGTAACAAACATTTCAGGCATTGTGGGTAAGCAGTACATTGCAGCTCACAACCTCATCAAGGCTCATGCTGAGGTTTGGCACCTCTACAATGACAAGTACCGAGCAGCACAGGGTGGTCTCATCTCTATCACCATCAACTCAGACTGGGCGGAGCCTCAGAACTCCTATAAACAGGAGGATGTGGATGCAGCCAGGCGCTATTTGCAGGTGGACACATTGGCTCATGTATTTGCTTATAGCTATTACTCAAGAATTGAAATATAATCTTGAAACAATCAACCAGTAACATCTTTAAACTATGATTTATATTGCAGTTCTTTATTGGCTGGTTTGCTCATCCTATCTTCAATGGTGATTATCCAGAATTAATGAAAACAATTATTCGTAAGCGAAGTCTTGCTGCCGGTCTCTCTAAATCACGGTAACAAGTTAATAGTACATAACATTTAACCCATTTTGTTTTGATGCAAAATGTTAACATTTAGCATAAATAAAGAATGATCATAGATACAGACTTTGGCAAAAATGGATTAATAACTGCACCAATATTCTCTTTAATGAAGGCTTCCTGAGTTCACCCCTGAGGAAATCACAAGAATAAAAGGTACTCACGATTACTTTGGTCTCAACCACTACACCACAGTTCTGGCCTACCCCGTTGACCTTGGAAACCAGCAAGATTATGAGGGTGACAGGTGGGTGTCAATGGACATGTTGTCCATTTACAGCACAGGAAAACATGTATTCAGTATTTTATATATACACACACACACACACACACACACACACACGCACGCACACACACACACACACACACACACACACACCTCCTCCTGGAACCATCACCTCATCATGGTGGAGGAGTTTGAGAGCCCTAATGACCCTAGAGCTATGTTGTCGAGGGCATTTTGCCCCTGGTAGGTTCTCCCATGGCAGATTGGTCCTAGGTGAAGGGTCAGACAAAGAACAGTTCAGAAGACCCTTCATGATGAGGAAAATCAAGAGTGTGTATACCCGGAGGGTTACCAGGGCTCCACCCTGGAGCCAGGCCTGGGGTTGGGGCTCATGGGTGAGCACCTGGTGGCTGGACCTTTGCCCATGGGGTCCGGCCGGGCCCAGCCTGAACCAGCTTCATGGGCTCATTACCTTGTGGGCCCACCACCCACAGGGGGAAGCAGAAGGGTCTGGTGCAATGGGGATCAGGCAGCAGACCAAGACTCTCAGGCGGGGAAGGAGCGGGAGCTTGTAGATGAGGTTGAGTACTGGCTAGATATAGTCGGCCTCACCTCGACACATAGCGTCGGCTCTGGAACCCAAGTCCTTGAGAGGGGTGGACTTTCTTCTTCGCTGGAGTTGCCCCAGGAGAGAGGCGGAGGGCAGGGGTGGGCTTTCTGATAGCCCCTAGGCTCTGCCTGCATGTTGGAGTTTACCCCAGTGGATGAAAGGGTTGCTTCCCTGCGCCTTCGGGTCAGGGAACGGGTGCTAACAGTTGTCGGTGCGTATGCACCGAACAACAGTTCAGATTACTCGCCCTTTTTGGAGTCCCTGGGACGGGTGCTGGAAAGTGCCCCAAAAGGGGACTCCATTGTCTTACTGGGGGACTTC
>JAPQRP010000016.1:34721990-34733614 GCA_037367295.1 Apogon hyalosoma | reverse complement strand
CACAGGTCCAGAATGCTTCTGTTCTTTCTACACATGCACTGGAACACTGGATTTGGTGTCGCTGTAATCAACTGTAAACCAGTTCTCTGGACTGGACCTTTAACCTGAATAAACATTAACACAACCCCCCCTTGAACCCCTGCAAAAAAAATAGGACACAATGAGTAAAATGTCCACCCTAACCCCCATCCCCCAACCCTGACCCTGACCCTAACCCTAACATGGACTCTACTGCAGAATGTGGACTTGTACCTTGAACAGGATGAATCCACTCATTGAAATCCAATGACCTGAACGTTCATTTTCCCAGTGCACTTTTATATGATTTTATTTTGAAAGTCTTTGTGTTTCCTTTGCAGGTACCAGCGCCCCCATAACCCCGCCCTCTGACAACACAGTCCACTTCCTGGGTATGAGGCTCTCTACCACCAGCGCTCAGACTGGACTCAACACCACATTCGCTCTTCTGATTGTAGCAGTGTTTGGTGTCATATGTTCATCCTACGGTTTCTTCAGAACCAAAAAATCCTCCATGAAGAACACGTACATGGAATCTATGAGTCTGGAGGCCAGACTGTGAATGTCAACCTGCAGCTTTGCAGTGATAATCAATACCTTAGACTGATCGACTGTATCTGTGAGATCCATCTACGTGTCTTTGGATCAACACCGTTCAGCTCCTGTAATTGGATTGAATATTCATATTTAATATTCATTCGACAGTCACAGCAGTGCAAATTCATTAAAGAGCTCATGGTACATGTGTTTTCGTTTTTATCCACTCATCTTGAGAACAGGGCCGTCTGCGCTGGGGTTGTGAAACACTGGATATTTCACCACAGCTGAACATTGGCTCATGCCTTCTGCTTAAACAGTGTTTGTTACTCAACAGGCTTTGGTGGTTGATGTGCAGCTTCACCTCAGATTCACATGAGGCTGTGGTTCTGCTGTGAACTTAGCTCTGAAACACACCTGGGACCACATCAGACCAGACTAAACTAGACCAGACCAGACTAGACTAGACTAGACTAGACTAGATTTGACCAGACCAGACTACACTAGACTAGACTAGATAAGACCAGACCAGATCAGACTAGGCTACACTAGACTAGATTAGACCAGACCGGACTAGACTAGACTAGACCAGACCAGACCAGACTAGCCTAGACTAGACTAAATCAGACCAGACCAGAGCAGACAAGATTAGACTACACTAGACTAGCCTAGATCAGACCAGACCAGAATAGACTGGACTAGACTAGACTAGACAAGACTAGACTAGATCAGACCTGACAAGACAAGACTAGACTAGACTAGACTAGACTAGATCAGACCACACCAGACCAGACTAGACTAGACTAGCATAGAATAAATCAGACCAGACCAGACTAGTCTAGGCTAGATCAGACCACACCAGACTAGACTAGACTAGAGCAGACCAGACCAGACCAGACTAGACTAGACTAGACTAGATCAAACCACACCAGACCAGACTAGACTAGACCACACCAGACCAGAGTAGACTGGACTAGACTAGACTTTATCAGACCACACCACACCAGACTAGACTGGACAAGATAAGACCAGACCAGATCAATCTAGACCAGACCAGACCAGACTAGACTAGACCAGACCAGACCAGAGTAGACTAAACTAGACTAGACTAGGCCAGACATGACCAGACCAGAACATACTAGACTAGACTTGACAAGATCAGACCAGACCAGGCTAGACCAGACAAGATCAGACCAGACCAGACTAGACTAGACAAGACAAGACAAGACCAGACCAGACCACACTAGACTAGACTAGATTAGATCCGACCACACCAGACCAGACTAGATTAGACAATATCAGACCACACCAGACCAGACTAGACTAGACTAGCATAGAATAAATCAGACCAGACCAGACTAGAAAAGACTAGATTAGACTAAATCATACCAGACCAGACTAGTCTAGGCTAGATCAGACCACATCAGATTAGACTAGACTTGACAAGATCAGACCAGACCAGGCTAGACCAGACAAGATCAGACCAGACCAGACTAGACTAGACCACACCTGACCAGACTAGACTGGACTACACTAGACTAGATCAGACCACACCAGACTAGACTAGACTAGATAAAATCAGACCAGATCAGTCTAGACTAGACTAGACCAGAGCAGACCAGACTAGACTAGACTAGACTAGACTAGACTTGACTTGACTAGACTAGACTAGACCAGACTAGACTAGACTAGGCCAGACAAGACCATACCAGACCAGACCACACTAGACTAGACTAGATTAGAGCCGACCACACCAGACCAGGCTAGACTAGACAAGATCAGACCACACCAGACCAGGCTAGACTAGACTACATCAGACCAGACCAGACTACACAAGAATAGACTAGATCAGACCAGACAAGACTAGAATAGACTAGACCAGACCAGACAACACTAGACTAGACTAGACCAGACCAGATCAGACTAGACTAAACTAGATCAGACCACACAAGACCAAGCTAGACTAGATAAGACCAGACCAGACCAGACTAGAAAAGACTAGACTAGACTAGACCAGACCAGACCAACCTAGACTAAACTAGATAAGACCAGACCAGACTAGAATAGACTAGACTAGACCAGACTAGTGTAGACTGGACTAGATTAGACTAGACTAGATCAGACCACACCAGACCAGACTAGACTAGACAAGATTCAACCAGACCAGACTAGACTTCATCAGACCAGACCAGACCAGACTAGACCAGCCTAGACTAGACCAGACCAAACCACACTAGACTAGGCTTGATCAGACCACACCAGACCAGACTAGACTAGACAAGATCATACCACACCAGACCAGACTAGACTATATCAGACCAGACAACACTGCACTAGACTAGATCAGACCAGACCAGAATGGACTAGACTAGATCATACCAGACCAGACTAAACTAGACTAGATTAGAGTAGACAAGACCAGACTAGACTAGACTAGATCAGACCAGACAAGACTAGACAAGTCTAGATCAGACCACACCAGACCAGACTATACGAGACTAGATCAGACCAGACCAGATTAGATTAGATCAGACAAGACCAAACTAGACTAGACTAGATCAGACCACACCAGACCAGACTAGAGTAGATCAGACCAGACTAGACAAGACTTGGCCAGACCAGACCACACTAGACTAGACTAGACTAGATCAGACCAGACCAGACTAGACTAGATCAGACCACACCAGACCAGACTAGATGAGACTAGATCAGACCAAAACAGATTAGACTACATCAGTCAAGAGCAAACTAGACTAGATCAGATCAGACCAGACAAGACTAGCCTAGACTAGACTAGATCAGACCAGACCAGACTAGACTGGATTAGACAAGACTGGACTAGATTAGATAAGACCAGACTAGACTAGACTAGACTAGATCAGACCACACCACACCAGACCAGACTACACTAGACTATATAAGATCAGACCAGACTAGACTAGACTAGACTAGACTAGACTAGACTAGACTAGACCAGACCAGACCAGACTAGACTAGATCCAACCAGATCAGACCAGATCAGACTAGACCAGATCACACTAGACCAGACCAGATCAGATAAAACCAGACCATATCAGAACACACCAGACCCTAAGCCTGGGACCAGACTAGACCAGACCAGACTGGACTGGAATAGACTAGATCAGACCAGACCAAACTAGACTAGATCCAAGCAGATCAGACTAGACCAGATCACACTAGACCAGACTAGACCCTAACCCCAGGATGAGACTAGACCAGATCAAACTACACCAGACCAGACCAGATCAGATCAGACTAGACCAGATCAGACCACACCAGACCCTAACCCTAGAACCAGACCAGACTAGACCTGGGACCACACCAGACCAGATAAGATCAGACCAGATAAGACCACACCAGATCAGATCAGAACACACCAGACCCTAACCCTGGGACCAGACCAGAGTAGACCTGGGACCACACCAGACCAAATCAGACCACACCAGATCAGACCAGAACACACCAGACCAGAGCAGACCAGACGAGACATGACCAGACCTGACCAGACCCTTACCCTGGGATGAGACCAGACCAGACCAAATCAGAATACACCACACCAGACCAGAGTAGACCAGACTACACTTGACCCTAACCTTGGGGCCACATCAGACTAGACCAGACCAAATCAGAACACAACAGACCAGACCCTAACCCTAGGAACAGACCAGACTAGACCAGATAAGACCCTAACCCTAGGACCAGACCAGACCTGACCATAACCCTGGGACCAGATCAGACCAGTCCACACCAGACCAGACCACACCAGACAGACCCTAACCCTGGGACCAGACCAGACCAGAATAGAACAGACCAGATCAGAACACACCAGACCACACCAGATCAGAACAGACCCTAACCCTGGGACCAGATCAGACTAGAACACACCATATTGGAACACACCACACCAGACCAGACTAGACCCTAATCCTGGGACCAAATAAGACCAGACCTTAACCCTGGGACCAGACCAGATCAGATCAGACTAAACCACACCAGACCAGATCAGACCTGAGTACACCATACCAGACCCTAACGCTGGGATGAGACTAGGCCAGATCAGACCAGACCAGATCAGACTAGGCCAGACCAGACCAGATCAGACCACTCCAGATCAGAACACAAAATGCCAGACCCTAACCCTGGGACCAGACCAGACCAGATCAGAACAAACAAGACCATACCAGACCAGACCAGATCAAAACACACCAGATCAGACCAGACCACACCAGATTGGACCACACCAGACCACACCAGACCAGACCAGATCAAAACACACCAGACCAGACCTGACCCTAACCCATGAATAAGACCAGACCACACCAGACCAGACCAGACCCTAATCCTGGGACCAAACCAAACCAGACCAGATCAGACCACATCAGACCAGACCAGACCCTAACCCTGGGACCAGACAAGACCCTAACCCTAATCCTGGGACCAACTGACATAACCAGTTAAAAGGGTTAAAAACATGAAGATAGGAGGAGCAGAGAGGAGGTCAGACAGAAGGAGGAGGACAGAGGAGGAAACACAGGAGGAGGAGGAGAGAGAAGGACAGTGTATCCTGCTGAGTTATCCCAAGTCTTTCTGAGCTGAACTCAGATCAGTCTGATCCGTCCTAACTCTAGTTTTTATCATAAAGGACAGTTTTCTTCCTCCTCTCCATTGTACAGAGAGTATCTCCTCCTGGAGGAGGTGGTTCCACAGTAGAGGAACTGGATAGATGAAGGCTCTAGCTCCCATCCCCCTGTTGGAGGTTCTAGAACCACCAGTAAGCCTGCATGTTGACAGTGTAGTGCTCTAAATCAACCTTATTTGAACCAGACCCCACTAACGGCATCACCCCTCTGGCGCTGTGGGAGACGGCCGCCTCTCCAGTTGCTCTGTAGCATCAAGTTAATGTTTTCAGTTTTTCTAAAACTTTTCCTACTTTTATACTCTCCCATATAGACTATGCATGTTTTTTTTTATTTTATATATATATATATATATATATAGTGGATACTTTAAATTTTAAAGCACCACAAGGAGACAGATTTCTTGTTTATTCAAAAGAAGAATTTCTGGCCCTGATGACAAAGACACAAGCTGGAATGCTGCACAACTATCCAGCAGAGCTGAGGAGGAGATGCCAGGGCCGCAAAGGCTAAAGGCTAGGCTAACAGACATCCAGAGGCATTTTAAACCATTGATTCTGACCAAAATCATGGGGAATGTCAACGTTCTTCAGAACAAGATTGACAAGTTGTCTGCACTGAACAACCAGCAGATCTGCCTTGAGTGCAGCCTCTATTTCTTCACAGTCATGGCTAAATCACCTTGTACTGAATGCTAACGTGAGTCTCCTGGGTTTTACTACACTAAGAGCTGACAGAGATGCTAAGGCTTGCGGACTCATCGTGTATGCTAATAACTGCTGGTGTTCCCCAGGTTATTTTTCTGTGAAGGAGATTCTGTGCTGCTGGGATCTTGAACTGTTAGCCGTTAGCCTACAGCCATACTGTCTGCTGAGATAGTTCAGTCATGTGATTGCTCTCTGTGTTTACATCCCCCCAAAGCCAATGCAGCTGTTGCATGTGAGAAGATCCACACAGTTGAAACAAGGCTGCAGACACAGCATCCAGAGGTGTTTATGGCTATTTCAGGGGATTTTAATTGAGCAACTTTGGATTCCACCTTAACTGCTCAAACCATCAGTTTGTGAACTGTCCCGCAAGAAACAATAGGACAATTGACCTGCTGTATGCTAATGTGAGAAATGCATGTGAGGCCACATCCCTCCGCCTACTTGGGAGGTCAAACCACTGCCTGAATCATCTATAGCCACAGCACACCCCCCTGGTTCAAAGACAGTCTGCCACAACACACCTTATCAGGAAGTGGCCACCTGAGGTGGAGCATGCCCTGAGAGACCGCTTTGAAACCACAGACTGGGATGACCAGCTGGATTCATATGGTGAGGACATTGAGGGATTATCACTCTGTCTGACAGAGTACCTGGATGTACCTGCTTGGATGTCGTATCCACTGCTAAGACTGTTCAATGTTACCATAACAACAAACCTGGGTAACATAGGAGGTCAAGGCTGTCCTCAAAAGGAAGAAGGCATCTTTCAGGAGCAAGGACAGGGAAGCAATTCAATTTGCACAGTGGGAAGTTATACAATGTCTGAAGGTGGCGAAAGACGTCTACAGGAAGAAAGTGGAGCAGAAGTTGAGGGACAACAACATGAAGGAGGTCTGGAAGAGTGTTAACACCACTATGGGCCACAAGACAAAGGGTGAAACAGCAGGGGGGGCAGTGGAGGAGGCAAGCAATCTCAATGCCTTTGTTTGACTAGATCCCCCCACCCTCACTGCAACCCCCTCCTCCTCTTCCCTCACCAAGCTGCCCATCCCTGCCTCACAGCCTTCTCCCTACATAACAGTGGACCAGGTCAGGAGGGAATTAAGGAAGCTTCGGAGCAAGAAAGCAACAGGCCCAGACAAGGTGTGTCCATGAATGGTCAAGACCTGTGCTGCTGAACTGGAGGAGCTGCTACAGCACATCTTCAACCTCAGCCTACAGCTAGGGAGAGTGCCCACCTTATGGAAAACATCCTGCACCGTTCCAATTCCTAAAAAGAACCGGCCCAGCAAACTGAATGATTACAGATCAGTGGCACTCACATCACACCTGATAAAGACTCTAGAGCGGCTCCTCTTCCACTTCCTCAGGCCCCAGTTTGCTCAGGACTCTCTACAGCAGCGGTCACAATCCTGGTCCTCGAGGGGCCAGTATCCTGTATGTTTTAGATGTTTCCCTCTTCCAACACACCTGACGGTCATTATCCCTCTTCTGCAGAGCTTGATGATAGGCTTATCATTTGAATCAGGTGTGTTGGGAGAGGGATACATCTAAAACATGCAGGATAGGGGCCCTCAAGGACCAGGATTGGTGACCCCAGCTCTATAGTTTGCCTATTGGGAGGATGTCATTGTGTACCTCCTGCATTGAGCCCACTCACACCTGAATGAAGGAAGTGGCACATTCAGGAACCTTTTTCTGGACTTCTCTAGTGCCTTTGATATGATCCAGCCCCTTATGCTT
The DNA here is from genome assembly GCA_037367295.1 of Apogon hyalosoma. Classification (NCBI taxonomy): domain Eukaryota; kingdom Metazoa; phylum Chordata; class Actinopteri; order Kurtiformes; family Apogonidae; genus Apogon; species Apogon hyalosoma. The sequence continues at coordinate 34,725,948 of JAPQRP010000016.1, read as the reverse complement.
CAGGACAAACTGATCAGGATGCAAGATCCATGACTACTTGACAGAGACCACAGTACATCAGGTTGAAGAACATCACCTCTGACACTGTGGTCAGGAGCACAGGAGAAGCACAGGGGACGGTGCTGGGTCTTCTCCTCTACACCCTGTGTACCTCAGACTTATGTTACAACTGTATCACATACAGAAGTTCACTGATGACGCAGCCATCATGGGGTGTATCAGGGATGACCGAGAGGACGAGTTCAGGGGTCTGGTGAACAACTTTGTTGTGTGGTGTCAAAGGAACCATCTACAGCTCAATACTTCAAAAACTAAGGAGCAGGTCATTGACTATGGGAAGTCAAGAACTCATCCACGAACAGTTATGATCAAGGGAGTTGAGGTTGAGGCTGTAGACAAATACAAGTACCTCAAGCTGTGGTTGGACAACAAGTTGGACTGGACATGTAACACAGACCACCTGTAGAAGAGGGACCAGAGCAGACTGGACTTCCTAAGGAGGCTGTGTTTTTTTAACATCTGCAAGAAACTCCTGTGGATGTTCTATCAGTCTGTGAATGTTCTGCTAGTCTGTGAATGTTCTACCAGTCTGTGGATGTTCTATCAGTCTGTGGTCTCCGGTGTCCTCTCCTATGCTGTAGTGTGCTGGGGTGGCAGCACATCCAAAGGGACTCCTCCATGTTGGACATGCTGATCAGACAGGCTAGCTCTGTGACCGGTATGAAGCTGGACTCTAGTAACAGAGAAGAAGACAAACTATTGTCCATCATGGAAGAAGCCGGACATCCTCTGAAACTACTGTCCTGTTCCGGTCCACCTGGGCAGTTCTTCCTTCAGACTTGGTCCTCTGCCAGAGGCCTGGGAGTCTGAGGGTTCTGTTCAGGATTTTATTTGTTCCTAGGATTGTTCTCTTTTGTACACAGATCTCTGATGTTGTTTCAGGTATCTGCTGGTTCTATCCTCTCAGTTTGGGGGTCACTGACCTGAGTGGTTACTCAATTCGGGGGTCACCACGCCTAGTGGTTATTCAGTTTGGGGGTCACTGTCCCTAGTGTCCCCCATCACTACTGGTATCACAGTTTCCTTCACACCCACGCGTTCTTTCTCTCCTCTTTCAGTCCTTGGTATTTCTCCATCTTCTCCTGTTCTTTCTTTCTGATGTTCTGTCACTTGGATTGCTCCATTTATCACCACCACTGTCTTCTGATGTGTATCCACCTCTACTATGTCTAGATGATTGCACACCACCATCTGCTCAGTCTGGATCTGGAAGTCCCACAGTATCGTGGCCTGTTTGTTCTCTATCACCATTGGGGGTGTCTCCCATCTGGACCCTGGGACCTCCAGTCCATACTCGGTACAGATGTTCCTGTACACTATGTCCTCTACATGGAAATACTGCCCCGTGTATGCCTCACCTGCATGATCTGAACCCTGCTGTGACACAACCCACCCAGGATTTCACACATCATGAAGGTCCTCACCCACCCTGGACCTTAAGCATCAAGAAGGGCCCTGCATACTTCATAAATCATGGAGGACCCCACCCAACCTAATTTTTTAACATAATGAAGGGCCCCACCCTAGACTTCTTACATCATGAAGAACCCCACTTACCCTGGATTGTTATTCAATATTCAGCCAGTTTTATATGTTTACATCTGTTTACATCCCAGTCACTTCTCCTTCTCTTCTATCTTCATTTTCTGCATTCTGCTGCTGTTTTTCTACACTGGAAATGGCTTTTTTCTATTCAAATGTGAGGCTCTTCTCAAATGTCTGCTTCAGTATCGACCCTTTGTTCATTGGAATTTTGTTGCTTTTCCAGTTTGCGTTTGATGATTTAACTAACTTTTAACCCCATTAACACTTACTGTTAACTATTAATCCTGCAACTATTCTATAAAAGGCAGGTACAATTGACTCCCTAATACTCTGCAGAATTCAGTCATAGTTTAAGCTTAGCCAATAAATTTGATGAACTTGCTTAGGAAAGCTTAAATGTTCATAAAAAAGTGAGAGAACCATCCCTCTAGGTTCTATATAAGAACCTATTTTTTTTTCCAGTTTGTTGAAAACATCTGTGAGAATGACCCTTGTCAAAGTAACCAAGTGTAACATTAATGGAAGCCGATGATTCTTGGTGTACTGAATAGAAGAATGTTTGACAGGGTTAGGGTTCTTATCAGTTTAATGCTGACTGATACTTGAACTAACATTAAGTGAAGTACAAGTTAGACACAACTGTCCTGGTCTGAGGGTGAAATAAACAGCTCATATCACTTATGAAGATGTATTTGTTGGAAAAGTTTATTTTTAAAAACTAACAAGGTACTATCAGTACAAAAAGTATAAAAGTACAAAAAGCATTGTTCAAAAATAAAACTGAGATGACATTTTTTAAAGTCGGCACTAATGGCACTGTGGGACACGGCTGAGAGTAGAAAAACATGGCATCTGAGTGAAGGATGATAAAGGCATTGAATTCACATTGAAACATGGTTTCCTACGGTGGCTGAGTGTGGAACAGGGATAAGAACCTGTCCAAACATCAGCCCTTCCACATCAGACACAGAATGTACAGTATCAGCCCCTGGTGAAGCTAATGTCAGGGAGAATGTGGAGTAGATGTCAGCTGTTGAGGATGGGAACTCAAACTGAACCCAAGCTTCTCCACATGGACTCCATCTGGCTTCAGGAGCTAAGACAGCAGTAAATGTCTCCTTTAAATTAGACAATGTTTTCCACAGGCAGAAGAGCCTCTTTCAATATCACAATACTAAAATACTAATACAAAAAACAAACCAACAGTATCAAATACATGTTTGAACATTTTCACAACCATCAAGACTTACATGTTTTTCAAGCATTATCCAGGTTTTTGTTTATTCCTTTGGACAAAGGCACCCAAAATGTGTTCCAGTTCTCATACCTGGCATCAGACATGAAGACTGGGGCAGTGGCAATAAAAACTAAATAATATTCAAGGACAGGTCACACACTTAATGAGAACCTTTGTATGATCATTAAACCCTTAGAAAGTCTTCATCAGCATGACAATAGTTCCAATATGTCTGTTCTGACTGGTGTCCCCCTTCTCACCATCCACTGCTCTCACATCTTCAACTCCTTTTGCGCTACAATAAACTTGGCCTTAGCTTAGTACAATATGTAAAAATACAACAATAATAATAATAATAATATAAAAAGCGTGATTCCAGTTTAGGTTTGAGAAAATCTTGAGATGCACTCACTGAACTTCTGACAGGAAAAACCTTAGTACCTGGACTAACCATTCTAGGTCTGAACACAAATATGACAAACAATAGCTGCCCTGAGGGAGGAGGACATGATACATCTTGGTGTTGCACAGACAACGGCTGCTGTTTCACACTTTGGATCCAAACACCATCCAACGCCGTCATCCAAAGCCCGTGTCACCAACCCCCGTCCTGCTGAGACCAGCCTGCTTCCCTCCTCCTTCACATGATGCTTGAGCGTAGCTGGTCCTAACACTGGAAAGGCTTGGACTGACTTCACCAACCTCAAACTAGTTCAAGAGATGACACATGCACACGCACGCACACACACACGCACGCGCACACACACACGCACGCGCACACACACACGCACGCGCACACACACGCACACACACACGCGCGCACACGCACGCACGCACACACACACACGCACACACGCACGCACACACGCACGCACACACACGCACGCACACACACACACACGCACACACACACACGCACACACACACACGCACACACACGCACGCACACACACACACGCGCACACGCACGCACGCGCGCACACGCACGCACACACATACACACCTTTCATCATAGACCATCAGTGCAACTCAGAGGATAAACCTTATAAACAGAGGAGGGTTAGGGTTCTATGTTGTGTATTTCTATGCTGTGCAGCTGTGTACTTCCTGTGTTGT
>JAPQRP010000016.1:34344094-34355830 GCA_037367295.1 Apogon hyalosoma | reverse complement strand
ATCCATCCATCCACCCACCCATCCATCCACCCATCCATCCATCCATCCATCCATCCATCCATCCACCCACCCATCCAAAAATATGATCTTAATAACCTACAAATGACAGCCACAAATTTTCTCTTTGTTTTGGTGTAAAATAAGTAAAATTGCATGAAAATGTTTACGTTAACAGACAAAAATGTGAATAACCTGAACAAATATGGACAAATGGAAATAAGAGAAATAAATGCAGTTGTACCAATGTTCTGTCTGTTATTAAATGTTCTGTGTTTTTGTAATTGTAATGTAAGTTGTAATGCACATGTGTAAATGATAAACTGAGGCAGAATATTGGTACAAGTGCACTTATTTTTCTGAATACATTTCAAGTTCTTCATGTTATTCAGATTTTTAAGTAAACTTTGTCAATGTAAACATTATCATAATTTGACAGCCCTGGTCTACTGCACGTATAGACGTCAGTATCCGATAGATAAACCATTAAAAGGGATTTGTTTCACCACACACTTCACAACCCACTCGGACTGACTCCACCTACCCTTTGGTTATGAGTCGCTATTTGAGTAAACTGGGTGTGGAAGGATTTTACTTTAACGTACATTTGGATTCAGTTAAAAATAAATGCAATGAAATACGGGGCACAGCAGAGACTCCAACACACACTTAACCTGAGCACACGTGAATTTCACATATTGTACCTTTAACATTAAACATTAAATGCATGAAATAACTGACAGCGTTCTGAGCGTGGCAGTGTTATTAGCATGTGCTTCAGGAATAAACTGACCAACGTCCTTATCACGACTGCTTTTCCGTCGTGTCCCTTTTTCATATGGGCTTGGTTTTAGATTGTATTTTCTTCTGCATTTACTGGTGATATTTGGAAACGCAAATTCTGAACATCTGAAAAGATTGTGAAAAAGCCTGAATACAGAAACCTTTTCATGGAGCTGCAGCGTCTGTGTGAGGCCATAAACAAACAAACCCCCTCCTCAGTCCGTCTGGACCCGGGCCCTTTGATGCCAGACGGTGCAAATATAATCGACTGCTCAGCTTTTCCTGTCGTCACTCTGCGTTTCTAAGTGTTTCTACATGTTCTTACTTGTCTGAATCTGAACAGTGTTGTTTGGAGTCATTAAACCTGTCTTTTACTCGTCTGTCAGGGTCAAGGACCGGGTCGTCCGGGTTCCCCCCGGCTACCAGGCGGAGCTGGTCATCCAGCTGCTGTGGGTCGATGGAGAACCACCGCAACAGATCACCAGCCTGGACATTAACTCCGCCTACGGCCTGTAAGTATCCTTCTAGACCACAGGTGTCAAACATGTGGCCCGTGGGCCCACCAAAGGTCCGCCAAAGGGTCCAATCTGGCCCGTGGGATGAATTTGTGAAATGCAAAAATTACACTGAAGATGTTAACCCTCTTTTTTTGACACTATGATTTTGTCATACAGAACATAACAACAACAAACAATAGTCGGCGACAGATAATAGTCACAGTCTAATAGTAAAGATAATTTAGGTTACAGTTATGAAATAGCAATCAAGTTACATAATAAAAGTTTTAGAGCAGCAGTTCATTTAACATTTCACAGGACTATCAGACAAACCACACTTCAATTATTAACAATCACTTTAGTTCAGGGGCCACATTCAGCCTGATGCGATCTGAAGTGGGTCGGATCAGTAAAATAATAACCCATAAATACTGACAATTCTAAATTCTTTGCTTTAGTGTATAAAAAAAAGGAAAATTACATGAAAATGTTTACATTTATGAACTGCCCTGTGAATAACCTGAACAAATATGAGCAACGTGAAATACCTTTAAAGAGGTAAGTGCAGTTTTGTCAGTATTCTGTGGGATATGCAGACATGTAGAGTCGGTAGGTTTTAGTCTGTGATGGTTAGTAAGTGAGCTAGAATCACTTGAAGCATTTGAGATGTTAGACGCTCTATTGATGCAAAAGACAAGTTGGATGACTTCCTGACTTACAGAGTTTGACTGGGCTTAGTAACGCTTTTAGCAGAACCCACTAAAATTGTGTTTTTGAAACCAGTCTTTAAGGGTCAAGGCAGGAGCAGCACTGGCTTCTCTCCTCCAAAAGCTATTCACAGCTTCAATAGAGTTGCAGGAATTGATTTATTTTATTCTTTTTTTTTGTCTCTGCTCTCTTATGCCTCCTCAGATACTATACACTCACATACACACAAGGACAAGAACATTTTTCTTTGTTCTATTTTATTTTTTTTTTACATGATCATTGTTGTTCTGGACATTTTTTACAAACCTGTTATACCCGACAGTGTACGTACAAGGTCACCTCTTATGTTGTGCACAGCAGGAGGACTGTATGTACCAAAGGAAGAGCCCCGTCTAACAGAAAGTCCTGCTGAAATGGTTTGTGCTGTTGATTTGTACAGCTCTGTCCAGCTGCACCACAATGTCAGCTGTAGTTTCTCATTAGAATTTTTGCATTATTTATTTATGTATTTAAGGAAAGATGGAACAATGCATATTAAAAACATGTAAATGTGCCAGATTAGAGCCTGACAGGTTGATGTTACGCAAAACCACACAAAATACACACAGGGACAAATACAGACACCATCAAATACAACACGGACAACGTTAGCACAGACATTTAGTACAAAATAATGTCAAATTCATCTGTATTGCGCAGCCCATTAGCCTACTGAGCAGAAACACCCCAGTGCTCTATTTGAAGGATCCACTACATCTGAACAATCTGTGCACACAAATATAAAAGTGTTGCACTCGGCTGGATCCCATCTTATGTCATGGTCACACCTTCTTAATTGTCTCTAATTGCATCGGTCTTGATCAGATCTTTGTTGAATCAATGACAGTCTGTACCAAAGACGAGAACATCCAATCACAGCATCAGCACCTCTCACTGGAGTTGGTTTTTGCTGTTTGTGTTGCATCCTGACACCTTTTTTTCTGTTCTGCATGATTTGTGTTTACCATCACTATTTCGTAGGCCTGTAACAGTACACATACCAAGCCGAACGGTTTCGGTACGCGCCCGTTCAGTTCAGTACACCGTATGTTAAGAAAAAGAAAAAGGAACCAAAGACGTCGTTTGATGTGGAACTTTAAATCTGCGCAAGTTCCACGCGGACATATTGAAGGAGTGCACATTGACCCAAAATACAAAAGAGCAGCTGCCATAAGGTTAAAAAAAACTACAAATATGAAGTCAACCTGGAAGGAAGAGACTGAAGACCCTCCGCCATCATTACGGTTCTGTCTGGGATCACTTCAGGTTCCTGGTGAAAGACAACAACGGAGAAAGAGGCGTTGATAAGACAAATGTTTGCTGCCGATGTACGGTAGTTCTCAAATACAGTTTCAGCAACACATCAAATATGATTAGAAATTATAGTTGATCTCTTTCTCTCTCACACACACAAATACACAGTGGCCTAAACAGTCTGTTAGCTGTCCCAAAATCAATAATTTGGTTAAAGTTTGTTAAAAGACAATACAAGTTTTCCCTCTTGCTAATGTTGCACTTCATGTGAATTTTTTGTTGTTATTTTTCTGCAGAATGAACTGACAGAACTGTGATTAGATTTTTGTTGTTTGTTCAAAACGACCTTTCAGGGAAAAGTGCAACACTAATGTTTAAAATACATTTAGTAATATTTTATTTATTTAATTTTCTGTTGGATTTATAGCAGCAGAATTATATTATTCCTGTTTTTCTATATTCTATTGTCTCCAAAAATTGGGGGGAAAATTCATAATAAATGCATTAAAGACATTTTGAGGGGTTTTCTTTCTTCACGTACTGAACTGAAAAAAACCCGAACTGTGGCTTTAAAAACCAAAAACATACCAAACCGAATATTTTGTGCATCTTTACAGGCCTACTATTTATTACACATGCAGCTTTAAATGAATCGATTCCAGCGTGTTTGTCTTTGTTAGGGTTGAACGTGCTAAAAGTGCATGATGGATGCACAGTAATGGAGCTGCAGCTGATGTTTTCTTCACTTGCTATTGTCTTTTGATTCACAGAGTCCTTTTTGAGGCCGTTAATGGGTCATATATGACACACTGGCTAGTAGGAAATCTGGTATTAATATTCAGAGAGAGCAGCACTAGCAGAGGCAAAGACAGGCTTTTGTTGACCCGGTAATTACACCGAAATGTTGCTGTCCATTTGACTGGGTTGGATAGTGCTGCGGGTAACACCTTCAGTGTTAATGGGGCCCATTCACTAATATGTGCAGAGAAATGTTCAGTCCTTGTGCAGAGAAACACCACATGCATGAAGCACAAACATACAAGAATAAACTGTAAGGCTGATTTAAGATCTGTATGTGGACTGTACCCTAATTCTTCTGTATAATAGAGGTGTATTAAAGCAGAAGCATGGAGCCGTTAAAAGACAAAGTTCACAACCAGAAAAAAAAAAACAAAACAATATCTGAGGTGGAGTCCAAGAAGGGTAACGGTCAGAGGCAGAATAATTCAAATACACAAAGATATGAAGTGACTGTGATTAAAGTTTATGCAAAAAGAAAACCATTAGCAGTAGAAAAAAACTAAGCAGTGCACGGAGCCGCTGGTCTGGGTCCATGTTCCGTAAAGAGGTTGACAGTGATGACGTCCAGGACATCAGCTTCATAGTTGAACACCCGTGTTTCCATTTGGGTGTGTTTTGGTGATGAACAAGCACGATGATATCAGATGAAACATGCACATTCTGGGCAGATCTCTGGAACGGAGGAGGCTGTTACAGTCCACAACGTCCCAAAGCCTCAGAAATGTCTCTTCATTCATTTCTAGACAGAACTTGGGGCACTGAGTTTTTATACACTGCATGACAGAAACGTCCCACATACAGTAACTCCTTGAACACATTCACCATGACGTCCTTTACACCACCGAGAGCCGACGCAGTGCTTCAACAAGAGTCAGTGTTTTGGTTTTTATCTGTTTTCTTGTATGGTTCGTGGGAGAGTTGGACCACTATTTAAAGTCTTCTCTATCTGGTCCCAAAGACTGTCCATGTGGTTCAGGTTTGGACTCTGTGGTGTCCCGTCCATGTGTAAAATAATGCCCCATGCCCCCTTTGACACTGAGGAATCCTGGTGTAATGGTCTTGGAATATGAAAGTGTCGTCAGCGAAGAAAATCTCCACTGGTGTTCAGACCTGGTCTTCAGGTTATTCAGGTTCAGCTGACCTCATTTTATGGACACATAGCGTGGTGAACCTAGACCCGACCACATGAACCAACCCCAGATCATAGCACTGCCCCCACAGGCTTCTACTGTAGGCACTAGGCATGATGGGTAATCACTTCATCCACTGCTGGAACAGGGTCAGTTTGGACCCATCAGACCACATGACCTTTTCCTTCTATTTTTTTTCTTCTTCTTCTTGGTTTTTATGTCGGTTGCCAAGGCAACAATGTGCATCATGTACTGGTGAAATACACCCAATCGAAGCAGTGTAGATGTATTGTTATCATTATTATTATTATTAATTATGGGCGTTATCAGACTGAGGTCATCATTTTCAGTACTTATAATAATCAGCGGTGCCCACTGCTCTTAGTGAATGGCTCATGCTCGTGCTTGGTCATAAATGTGTCTGGTCTTAATCCGCCTCCTTCCTTTCTTTCTGTTGTCGTGCGTCTCGCTGCGGTTGTCCAGTCTGGCGTTCGGGAACTGTAACGGCCTGGCGGTGGTGGACTACTTGCAGAAAACCATCCTGTTGTGTATGTCGACTCTGGATCTGTACGGAGCCGCCGACCCCTACCAGCGCCTTACCCGCTCCCCCCGCAGGAACAGACAGTCCACCTCAGGTAACGCACCGGTCCTGGACCCGGACACACACGTACACATGGACCTGTCAATCACACGTTCATCACAGTCACAGTATCTTCCTCCCTGATCTCTTTTCTCTTCTCCTCTCCTGTCACTTTGACTCTCTACTGTGTTTTGTTTTGTTTTTTTTTTCTTGGTTTCTCCTTCGTCTGGGTCTGTCTCCTGTCTGAGGTTGGACTGGTCTGTCAGGCCAACACATAGTCCTGTTGGTTAATTGTATTTCCTGTCTATAGGTTAAAGCTGATACCCTTCAGACCTTCAGATGATCACTGTCATTTCATCTGGTTAAAGACTTCGCACACACACACATTTCACTCAAACGGTAATTAAGCTATTATTAGTAGTAACGTCATTAATGAAATCGATCTTAAATAATTTAACATAAGACACGTGTACTTACTGCACATATATCTGACCGCTATGACTTAATAGGCATATTAAATATTACATACAATCATATTAATGTACTATAAAATATAACACATGTTATACAATACACTCAGATCAAATATTTAAAGAGATTTTCTTCACAAACTCCATCATTCAAATGTTTTAATTTAATGCATCAGTATTAATGAAAAAATCCAAACCCAATTACATCCATGATTGGTTTTCATTCTTGAATTTCCTTTGCCTTTTATATATCTGCACTTTACTTGAATGATGCAGGACTTTTATTCCTTCAGCTTTAGAGTTCAATGTGTGACCTACGGTGACATCTAGTGGTGATGCTGCACGTTGTGAACCACTGACTATCACCTCACCCTCCTCTACAGTGGCTGTAAAAACCAGTCCACTGATATTAAGTCTAGACCACATTTAAAAATAGATGGTAGCTGTAATACATAATAAAGGCATTCTGTTCTATTCTACTCTATTCTATTACTGGTGCCTCATAAATACAGACGCCTGTGCTGAGCTGTGTATATAGAACTAGGCCTGCTCATGCCCTGTTCATGCTAACGAGGGTGAAAAACTGGATTTTTCTCTACATTTGTGCCTGGTAAAAATGTCCATTTTTAACATAAAATAAAATATCTTTTCAAAGTTGAGATTTTTGGAAAATGTACTTGTATTTAAAATGGAGAGATTGGAAAACTGTGGCCTCACACCACATTTTTGAACGTTTTGTGCAATGAATCTGCACCTGAAAGGTGACCTTCACTTCAGCTTCATGACAGACAAAAGCCTCTGCATCTGTTACATCCAGTATTATCCAGTGTCCACACTTCGAACAGCACGAACTATGGTTTGTAGCATTTGGACCAGTTGGTGGTCTACACGGTGTCCCACAAAAATGGACATCATTTGAGTTGTCTATATCGCAGTGACTACACGGTCAGGAGAAACGATACGTAACAGGATTGATTTTGGGCCTAAAATGTTTTATTCTACAAATTTCAAATGAAAAATTCTGGGGGATGGTAATTTTATAATGTTTCCGGCTTGAAAGGCTGCAGAAGCTGAAGCTTGTAGGGGGTCAGTCGCAAACACACCAAACAGTTGATCCGGCTTCCAGGCTTGCTCTTCGCTCAGACTTCTTTGGACTCTGACTAAATGTTTCCCGAACTTGCTTTACCACCTCTTCTGGAACTTCCAGCCGTCCAGATCCTTTTTTCCGACACAAACGGCCTTCCCCCGGAAACTTCTTACGCCACGTCCAAATGTGCTTTCCTGTTGGCACTTGTTTATGAAATTCGCGTCGCTCATTCACATTTGACTGAGTTTGTTCATACTTCAGTCCACAGGAGGCCTTTTCTGTTGCCATAAACAGCAGGTCTGTTCCTGAAAGCACAACAATACAAATGAGTAAAATGAGCAAACAAATATAAACTAATCATTAGGTGATGAAATGATGTCAGATTTATTGGGACACCCTGTCTTTTGCGAGACAGAATTTTTTTTCATATACCCACAATAAAAAAATATCTGTATTAGTGTAGACAGGGCTTTGACAGATCAAGTTAAAACCAAGACCAGACCAGATAAACAGCAGGGACATTATGTGAAACGTCCAAAGGTCACAGATATTATGGTAAAATAATTCATCTGACATAACATAATCTCTAAGGGGATTCCATTTATTTAAAGAAAAGTGTGTATTTGTTAAGTTTACAGTGTGTAGCCAAGTCAATAGCTGGTAAGATGTTTGACACCTAAAAGAAAGGTCTTGACTCATCATTAAATAAAATAAAATAAGTCTTTTTTTGTCTGAGGTTGAGATAAGAGTGACTAATAATGTGGTTGAAACCAACCCTAGACCAACACCTTGAAAAACTGAACTTGACCATCACAACACTAGCGACAAAAACACAAACATTTTTACTTTTACTTGATTAAACACAAATAAAAACAGAATAATGAATGTCATATGAATGATAATAATGGGCTGGATTTCTATAGAGCTTTTCAAGGCACTCAAAGCACTTTACATTTTTGATCCATTATTCATTCACTGTCACATTTACGCACCGGTGGTGGTAACATATGTATCCTAAACCCCCCCTTTAACAATGAAATGAAACTTAAAAGGTTCAAAAGGTGTCAGATGTGGTTGTCTTTACAGAATTCTCCAAAACCTGTGCACTAGAGATGGAAACTTAAACTTAGCGCCGTCACTGAGCTACATAAGCGTATGTGTGTGTGTGTGTGTGTGTGTGTGTGTGTGTGGAAGGATGAAACCCTGACTCAGTCCAACCCTCCTTTTTCTGCCTCTTCTGTCTCTGTCACACAAGAACATGTAAAGGGTTCAACTCGTGTCCATCTCACTATGACATGACGTGCATGTGAACAGGCCGCGTGTCATTCCATGTTAGCATTACTCTGCATGTTGTCATATGATTTCTCTGTCGGGTCTGTTTGTATTCCTGCTTGAGTGTACAGTTGATCTGTAGTCTGAAGCCCCATGGGTCCACTTCTGACCCCCGCCTCCTTTACCCCCCCTCTGCTACTGATCTTGCCTGGTGATGGTCTGAAGAATCTTACCTACTTTAAGGACGTTCGACCCCAACAAATGCAAAGAAAAGCCTCACCTTTGTGTTTGACCTTAAGCTAACCTCTGAATCTGAGGGCACAGCAGCGTAATCATTTAAATATTTAAGGCTAAGGAGCTTTTTTTTTATTTATTTTTTTTTTATTACATAATCCCCACAGGTGGAAGTGCAAACGCTTGACAGGCTTTAGGATTTTTGTGAAGGTGGATGGAAGGATGACGGAGCCAACTCTTTTAATTTACTGTTGCATAAGTGCTTTTATTGACAAGCGCAGCACTTACCGCTCTCAACTTCCTCTTTTGTAAAAGTCTTTCTGTGTTGGGTCTTTAAAATCAATTTGGAGATGGAAGGAAAAATAAAAAATCTGGCTACCGTGCCCTTTTTGTGCTGGTTCCACGTCCTGCCCTTTCTCTGCTGGGCTGTTACACAGACAAACAGACTAAACAAACTCCAAAGGCCAATCAATTGCTGACCTTACATGCTTTCTGAACATATTTCTCTGTCCTTACCACAACATTTTTAGCTGTTGTTGCCACACATTTGTGTACGTGTACATATATATATACATGTCAAAATAAAAGCATTCACTTCATGAAGTAACTGGTACAACTGCAATTCCAAAAAACAGATGAGACGGTGAGTAAAATGTCAATGAAACAGAATGCAATGATTTGTAAATCTCATAAACCCGTTTTTCCCAGTAGAACACAGAAAACATATGATCTTACACATGATGAGACATTAACCCTCAGATGAAACAGCTGTGACAGAGCCATGTTTACTGTCGTCTAACGTCCTCTTTTCCTTTAACGACAGTCTGTAAATGTGACACAACTGAGAAGAACAAATAATGGAAGTTTTGGAAACTTGGCTTTTTAACACTCTTGCAAGGTTGACCTTTTGTTTCTGTTTTATATTTTGACTTGTTTTATTTATTTGACTTTATTGTTTATTGTTTCTTAACACTTTTTTTTTTTTTTTACTGTGTTTTTATTCTTCTGTACAGTACTTCGGCCCACTGTGGTTGTTTTAAAGTGCTTTATACAGAAAGTTGGATTGGATTGGAAACAAATGTTCTCCTGTTTTGGTCTGATATAAGATTCTACACAGTAAAAAGCAGAGTGTTAATTTAACTCTTAGAGAGTTGAATTTAACTCTGTTTCAGATAACATTTGGTCCCACTCAGAATTAGAGTAACATTTACTCGATGGCCAGTGTCAAATTTTGAGAGTTAATTCTACTCAATTCAGTGTCAAAATTAACAGTGAAATGTGTAAAAATATTTAACACAGTGATGTTTTCACACTGTTGAGAGTAATATGATTACACCTTATAGAGCTATTTTTACTCCAGACTTAGTTTCAATATGACTATTATATTTCTTTTTCTCTGTAGTGTTACTTTCTTCATCAGTTTGAACCCTACACTAATACTGAAACGATGTAGAAGTGCAGGGGTTCCAAAGGTGGGGGTCATGAAGGGCTGTGGGTTTCATTGACCCAGGACATGCTTTTACTTTGAAAGACCAAAGTCCTCCCCCTTGTACTACAATTGTAGCTTCACACTGATGATCAGGGTGGTCATTGTTCTGCTACAGGTTTGTCTAACGGCGTCACTTTAATAAAAATAAACATAAAAAGGCCAATAACGGTTGTAAAACAGACACATGAACCTAAATAAACCTTAGACGACAGTGGTGTTCACATGCGGCTGCTTCTTCCCGTCACACAGGTTTAACTGCGTTTGCAGATGTCACAGTGAAATGTGCTCACGGACGTTGGTTCTGGAAGTCCATTCAGTGATTTCACTCCAGAATCATGTGTGGTGTTAATGTGGTGCTGCTGGAGGACCTGAAGAGTCATTTCAGCCCCGACACGTGGGGTTTTCTGCAGTTTCTTTGAATAGTTCATCACAGATCATATATATTCGAGAGATTTCAAAGTCTTTGCACTTTAACACTGAGGAACATGATTCTGAAATTGTTCTGCCGTTTGTAGCTTTAGTTTTCCGTAGATTGGGGAATCGTTATTGCTGCTTTCTTTGATGTTCTTCTCATACCCTGTCGTGTTATCGACCTGCTGCCAATTAAAGTGAGTTGTAACACGTTCTTCCAGCTGTTCCTTTTTAGAACCACTTCCTTTCCAGGCCTTTTGTTGAGCCCATCCCAGCTGTTTCGAAGGCGTGTTACTGCCAGTCAAATTCAACATCGCCTTCAAATCAAATCAAATGAATTTTTATTTATATCGCACCAAATCCTAACAAACGTTATCTCATGACACTTTGCATATAGCGCTGGAATAAACCAGACTGCCAGCCTTATATTTCCTTAAACTGGTTCATCGGTTCAAGTATTTCATATGTTTTCTGTGTTCTACTGTGAATAAAATGTGACGTTTTGAGATCTGAAAATCATGGCATTCTGTTCTTATTACATTTTATGCAACTGTTTTGGAATTGGGGTAGATTATAGAAGTCCTTCACTATTTGGGTGTATGAATATCTATCTCTTTCTGCTTCTCTGTAATAAATCCCCTCTTCCCTGATGACAGTAGTTTGGTTCCTGCTCTAATGACCACTCACATCAGCTTTTCGGGTTCGGTGCAGTAGCGGGTATATCTTGCCTGTCCCTCCCTGACACTAACTCGGTTGCTGCTTGCTGTCACTTTCTTTTCTTCTCTAAGCCTGTGTGTTCTCTCTCTCCCTCCTCCCCCTCCCCTTTTCCCTCCCTGACCTTTTCCCCATCCATCCATCCCTCCCTTATCCACTTCCCCTTTACTTTCTTTTGTCCTCCTCCTTATTTGTTTTCTTCTGTCACACTTATCCACCTTTCTACCATCTTACCTCACCATCTTCCTCCCCGTCATCCATCTACTTTCT
>JAPQRP010000016.1:34296346-34306418 GCA_037367295.1 Apogon hyalosoma | reverse complement strand
TAGGTGATTCTGTCTGATTTTAAGTGTGATGAGATATTTGGACTAGAAATGACACAAATACACTGGGTCAGAGTTAGTTTTTTTTTCTAGTGTAGTGGATTTATAAAAAAAAAAAATAGTTTGGAGCAAAAACAAAAAACTAAGTCGATAGAAAAAGACCAGATCTCAATGAACCAAACACTGTAGAAGAGTATGTTTATGTGGGACTTTATGGAAAATGTTAGCAGTGCTCAGAGTTTGATTAAAAATTCACTTTATAGTCTCATAATGTTGGAAATTTGCCGTAGGCTTCATCTCATTCTGTGCCACACAAACCCAATTAAAACATATATAAAGGAGAACATAGACTAATTACAAAAAAGGAAGAAACAGTTAATTTAATCAGTTTATATATATTTATATATATTATGCATTAGGGGTGTGAATTGGCAAGACTCTGGTGATACAGTACAAATCACAATACGAGGATCACACGACAATATATCACAATACTGTTAACAGGGCAATACTTTTTTGTTTGTTTTGTTTCTTTTTTTAAAAGATTATTTCCTGGAAAAATTCAGTTACACCACAAATACTGAACTAATTTGTATTTGATCAGAACAGGATCTAATGCTTTATCACTAAACTCTCATCTGTAAAAAGTTAAAGTGCAGGATTTGGAGAATTAGAGTTATTACATACAGCTGCACCAGTACAAAAAACACACACAAAATAAATAACTAAATAAAACTATGTTTTAAAGACATTACAGTTCAAGATGCTGCTTAAATGTTCATATTCTATTAGTTGTGAACTGAATGCATAGTGTGCAGTCCCTGAATCATCCGACATCAGAGCAGTGTTTTTGTTCAATCCCAGAAAAGGAACCAACATCTGCCTCTTTCAGGTGGTAAAAAGTGCTTTGAGGAGGCTTGAAATAACCATTCTTTAATAAAACAGTGATATCAATTTAAAAAAAACAAACTAATTGTATGACCTGTAATATCACTATAGAAAATACCCACATGTGAATATATGACTAAAAGAGTTGGATAAACAAAAAAGAAAACCAAAAATGAACCCCCGTCATGTCTGCATTTGAGTAAATATTGAAAAAAATATCATTACAGTATTTATGAATATTGATCCAGTATGAAATGCATGCTAAATAATATACACTACATTTAGATGTAAAATAAACACAATGTCTTTGGAAAGTACAATGTGGTGTCAAACCCCTCAGATCTACTTATTTGGTTTTGTTTTCCTCCTATATCTGAAAATAAAGAATATTAAAATGGCACTGGACAAATTTATAAATGAATAAAATCTGTGGAAGAATTGGTTAAAATCAGTGAGTTTATTGCTTCAAATGGTCACAGAATTCCAAATGGCCAACGTGCGTTTATTTGTAGATGGAGGTGGAATACACTTGGACCAAAACGCTTCCAAACTGGTGAAAGTACATGAGGGAAGTGGTCTATAGAGGGCGCTAGTGAGTGGGCTTTGTTCTTCCATGTGCCACACTCATATCATGCTTCAATTTATGCAACTCGTGTCATCGTTACAAATTTTGGGGAGTTGGCCTTGAATGAGTTTGTCCTTAAATTTGCAAAAACTAATTCTAATCATAACAACAATAATAAACTTTAGAAACACAAAACTAATATTCAGACTGCACTAATGTTCTTCATTTGGACTTTTGTAACATTACATCAAAATCAGCAAAGCTTCAATAAAACAATATTAATATAAAAAAAACAGGATAAGAATTTGATCGACAGTGAACAGTTTCATCCTGAAATCATAAACTGTCCCTAACACTAGACATACATTTGTTTCCTGGGTTTTTCAGCTTTATTTCCAAGTTAAAAGTTCTAAAATCATAATATAATGGGATGAGTTGCATCACAGATTATAGAGGTTTCCTTCACAACACACTTTCACTGACGTTCTGAAAAGTCATATTTGTGATACTTTTGGAGGAAAAACTAGACATTATGACAGCGTATTAGAGCCACATAAAAAATAAAAACAGTTGTCAATATGAGAATAAAGTCATAAAATATAGAGATAAAACCTGTAATTTTACAACAATAAAGTTTAAAAACAATCATAATTCCATAACAATGAAAATAATGTCATTTTATGAGATTAAAGTCATATTTTGAGAATAAAGTCATAATATAATGAGAATAACGTCGTAATTTAAAAACAGGTGGAAAAAATATCATAATTTAGGAAAATACAGTCGTACCCACTGGTTCCATACTGTAGAACTGGTAACATTCTGTGAGGTTCTATTTTCATTTGGGTTTACGCACAAAGGCCTAATACTGAGCCTATTAGCCCCGCCCACCACCAACACATTAGCATCAGTCGTCCGCTCCGACAGAAATGAAAGTTGATGCTTCGCTTGTTGCGTTCCCTGTTTCTAGAAACTATCAACAAAGCTGAAGGCTTATGATTTATAAGTTCGGACTTTTTATCGCACTATTGCAAATTTATTTTAAAAATATTAAGACTTCAATCTTATAAAAGTATGACATTATTTTTGTTAAATTATGATTTTTTTTAAAACTACAACTTTATTCTCATAAAATTAGGGGTTTTATCGATATGTTAGGACTTTATTCTGGTAGTGACAGGTGTTTTTAGTTTCTGCTTTGGCCCTAATACGCCGTCCTACGACATAATCTATTTGTTCCTTCAAAATCAAAATGTGGAACCCAGGATAAAATGCATATTAATCCATTTATCTCTTTTTTTACTCACTGCACTGTTTTCCTGATAACATGCGTCAGGACATTGGTTTTGGTCTAAATTCTTCGCCTTACTCCTTGGTGAACACGCACCATGCGTCTGCACTGGGGTTAACGTGCCGCTGCAGTCCTGCACAGTCCTGGGCTGAATAATGAATAATTGACCAATGCATCAGCAGAACAGAAATCCTTTTATGATGGAAGCTGTAAGCACACACCGGAGCACCTGACTGCGTCGCACTCAGAGACTTGTGGCTGTGTTGCAGCTGTCGGCGTGTGCATGTTGTTGTGTTCTGTGTGGACGTGAACGTGTGTGTGGTTCATAAAACCACAGCGTTGTCAGTTAGCAAAGTCGGGTGCAGTGTGTGGACGGATGTTTGTGTCTAGTTGTTTCTTTTTAATGATCATTCACGTTGTATCATGTCTTTTCAGTGGCGTTTCCCTCTTAGATTCAGTCTTATTGCATCACCTTAAACCGATAGCAGACATATGTAGCCTTTAGAGCAGGGTGTCAAACATGTGGCCCCTGGGCCAAAGCCGGCCCCCAAAGGGTCCAGTCTGGCCCATCAGATGAAGACAGTCAACAGTCAAAGGGGTCAAACTCATTTTAGTCCAAGGGCCAGCGTGATCTCCAGTAAAATCATAGAAGTATTTACATAAATAATGACAGCTCCAGATGTTCTCCTCTGTTTAAATGAAAAATGTACAAAGTATTTGCATTTACAAACGATCCTTTTATAGTAAAATATGAACAAATATAAACAGCCTGAGAGTCACAAGGGAAATGCATAGAATTATACCAGTATTCTGCCTGTTATGAAATGTTGTGTGTATTTATAGACCTACTGTGATCTGTACGTTATAATGCACATGTATAAATGATAAATTGAACCAGAATATTGTTAAAATTGTACTTATTTTTAGTCCGATTGTTGAGATCGGTCATCTGTCCATAAACAATTATTCAAGAATCATCTTCTCCAAAACCATCAGCCAGAATCAGTGTAAATTCATAGCAGAGGTTCTTTGGGGTTAGGTCTATCAAGTGTGCTCAAAGAACTGAGAAATATAGATTTTTACATTTTTTTATGAATTTTTGAAATTGTAAAAATCCCCATTGGTTTATAATGGGACACATTTCAAAGTGCAAATAACTTTAAAAACAGTTGTAGATACTGATGTAATTACTATTGGCGATAGAAAGTCACATATGGGCTTTGATTTGGTGCCATGACCTTTGACCTTGAAAGGTCAAATGAATGTCAATTAATGTTGTTAAATATGCCAGACAGACAGATCTGTATTGTCATTGCACAATCATACACAGTATAATAATGCAATGAAATTAGTGCTCAGTACTTTTTGGTGCAAAGAAGAATAAAAAGAGAATGAACAGAATCTCTTCTACACACAAACTGTAAAAATATGTTAAAGGTAATACAAAGTGTAAAATCGATTCAGCCTGAGCAAAATAATGCGGGTTATTGCACGTGGCCGACTATATGACTGTAGGTCAGGTGTTCTGAATCTCAGGTTCAGGATTCCAGTAAATAAACAGGTTTCCCTGCACAATGGAAGTCTGACTCCACACTGAAAAAGAGTTAAAGATAAGTATGAAAGTATAAGTATAGCAACTGAAACTGAATAATTAAACTAGGAAATTACAACAACCAAAACAAAGCAGTATTTAAAGATGGCACGCAAGAGAAGAAGAGCCTAAAAAATCTGAATTACTAATACTAAGAGGAAAGTGTAACTTTACATCAAAGTGCATGGTGTGGGTAATGGTGACAGACCTGCCTCAGATAAGTGGAAGGCTGGTCATGTTTGTTCATCTCATTATGTAATCGTACTTTCTTACAGCTACTTTGAAATGTTATTTTATTTGTGGGTTTTACTGGTCCGACCCACTCGAGCTCACCTTGTGCTGTTTGGTCCCTGAACCCAGATGACTTTGACCCCTCTGCCTTCGATAATCCACCTCACTAGCGTTCACTGTTTCATCGCTGTGTCCTTATTTCTGAAGCTGCTGTTCTGTCATGTCTCATTTCCTCCGTCCACCATTTCGCTGTTCTCTTCCTCTGATGCCGTACATGTCTCACATCTTGTCCATCTCTGCCTTTCTTCTCCCTGTTTCCCGTCTGTCCTTCCGTCCTTTGTCTCATCGTCTCTCCATGTGGCTGCCTGTCGCGGCGCCTCTGTGTTTGGTTTTTATGCCGTTGCTGCTGCAGAAAGTCGCGAAAACTCCTTCAGCCGCTCGCGCAGCTCCAGCGTGTCCAGCATCGACCGCGACACCAAAGAGGCCATCACCACGCTGCAGTTCGGAGAGTCCTACGGACGCAAGACGGATGCCCTGCCCACGCCGTGTCTGTGGGTGGGAACCAGCCTAGGCGTGGTCCTGCTCATCCCCATGTCCATTCCCACGGAGCAGGAGGAGAGGATGGAGGAACCGGTCACCATCGGCCCAAGCGGTAAGTCCAGATGAGACTGACCCCGTCCACACTAACGCAGATACGTGTCTTCATTCAGTCCTTTCGTCCACATGTAAACGCTGTTTTACATCACAAGTGAAGAGTTTGTGTGTGATATGAGGCTCCGTTCACAGCAGCTCTAATACACATTCAGATTTTTTTAGTGAAATCTGATTTTTTTTTTTTTTGCGTTCATTCATATTCCACATTAAATGCGACTTCTATCAGTTTTGAGTCTGAACATGAATGTGACCCTGAAGTGACCCACATGGACTAAAGAGGTCCTGATGGAATACGTGACCACACAGACACACACTGAACTGTGACGTTTGTCGCATTTCAATGATGTAAAGGTCGGATAAATGCGGCCTGGCCGTTCAGACTGAAGTCACATTGGAAAATATCAGATCTGTATCGGATTTAGGACCACATATGAAAGTGGTCTGGGTCGGATCAGTGCTGTTCAGACTGGAACAGATCAGATCCAGGTCACAGATGGACACAAACATCAGATTTAGGCCACATTTGGCTGCAGTGTGAACGGAGCCGTAGAAAACACCGGTGTTACGCCCCATTCTGCACCTCAATGAGTCCGTTTACATTCACACTAATACTCCGACCACCATCTGATTTCTGCAGTTACCCGATTATCATTGGTCATGTAAACAGGATAATCTGATCTGTTTTATCCGATAACAGCAGTAATCTGATTATGAGAAATCAGATGAACACACTCTTACATGTATACAGGTTAATCAGATTTATTCTTTTACATCGGCACGTGTAAAAACAAATCCAATCATGGAGAACGGAAGTGACGTGGTCAAACATGAGCGGAAGATAATAACAGGAATAGATTGATTACATTCATCACATCTTCCATTGATAGGATTTGTAGATGAGCAGGTATTCAACAGTTTGGTAGTAGATGGTTTGTGGGTCTTTATGGGTTAAATTCATCCGTAGTGTCGCTGATAAACCGTCGTATTTACTTCCAGCAAAAGAAAAAACCCACGCACTGTTTATTATAAATAAATGTGACGACACAGCCTTTTACCTCTGTGTTATTCTTTTATTCTCTTCGGCGTGTGACGTGGGAATTCCACCCATAATGAGGTTGGATTGATTTGCTTTAAACCCCGTCTGTGACTCCACCCCCACTGAAGGAGCGTTGCTTTCATTTCCATTCCACTTGAGTATTTGACACCAAACGCCCACTCACTCCTATGAGAAAATGCATTGTTGGTGCCACCCAAAGCTCTTAGAATAAGAGAAGGTCATTTCCAGAGGAATTCGGAGCGCCGTGTTAAACTGTGTTGAAAGCTCCACTCGCCCCCCCGTCCTCTTCATACCTAACAGACTTCCACAACCTCATTTGTTTCCATTTAGACCAGAATCTGTTGGTAGACGACTCGAACGGGCATTTGTCATTTTGCTGCGCCGTTGGTTGTTTATTGTGTTTGCACTCTGACTAAACAAATAGAGTCACTGGAGCATGCTTCACCAGTCCATAAACCCCGCTGCGTCAAGAAAAAGGTGAAAGAGAAACATCAATACGGTCCAAAAAAATCAAGGAGCTTTGAAGCAGCGGCGGCAGCGGCAGTAGTTCTCCTGAGACTGAAAATAAAAGAATCGGGCTTATTACTGGAAGGTCACACATTCAAGGTAACAAAAGGAAATTAAAGCAAGTCTTGTTGAATCATCCTTTGTAATTTAACCCTTAAAGAGCCAAACAGACAGCGATGTCCAAAACCATCTACTGATGGAACTGTGGAATCCCTGTTGATCCACTAATCCGATCAATACATGTCAGTAATTTTAGTAAAATACAGTTCTTCATCTGTTCATGGTCATCAGATATGACCATATTTGGACATTCAGAGGCTCCGTAGTTACCGTGGAAACACCGTCATCTTCTCCAACATTGATTCACCAATAAAACCCATGGAGTTGGATTAATGACTGGTTTTTGAGGCTTGTTTTTATGTTCAGGATGACATATTTTACTGAAAAAGTCACTTTTTCTCCAGTTTAATCTGCTTTGATTTAATAATCTATGAAATTACTCTGAGCTTTAATGAACATTTACACGTTCAGTAAATTAAATATGAGAAAATACCTGATTTTCACTAAAAACAATATAATACAAGGGATCAGAAATAGTGATAAATGACAAGAAAGGTTAAATGTATAGAAAAAAACATTTAATTACATTTTTTGCTGAAAAAGTCACTCTGTTTTCTGTGTTATCTAATAATAACCTTTGAATTTACTCTGAGCTTTTATGAACATCTACATGGTCAGTAAAATAAATATAGGAAAACACTTCATTTTCACTGAAAAAATACAAAGTACAGAGGATGATATCATAAGAAATGATGAGCAGTCACTTAAAAAAAGTTTTTGTTAATTTTTTATGGGTTAATTCTTGTGAATATTACTGTCACTGGGTTTATTTTCAGTTAATTAGAGATTTCTTCAGTTTTCTCTGTTTTGATAAAATAATCCTCAAATGTGCTCCGAGCTTTATTGAACATCTACATGATCAGTCAATGAAATATAGGAAAATACAAAATTTATACTGAAAAATGTAAAATACAGTGGATAATGTCATCATAATTGGTGATAAATCCCTTAAGAAAAGGTTAAAAATGGAGGAAAGTTCATTTTTGAACTGACACTAAAGTAGCTCTGGGTCTTTATGGGTTAAAGTGAATAGTCTGTGCTGTGTCTGCAGTTTCTGAAACACTAATATCATGGAACAGATAAATGATGGAGCAGTTTCATGTAAAACTGGGGTTGGACAGGATCAGCTCAGCTTCATAAAGTGTTGTTGAAGAGACACAATGAAATGACGGGACATTATGTGACTTTTTTTTTCTTTTTTTTGGTTAACGTATTACCTTCAGTATTCTGCAATGTTCTGTTTAAATTAGTCATTTCTTTTTGCCTTTTGTTCACCATTATATGTTTTTCTGCAATCAAATTTTTATTTTCATTTTCTTTTCCATTTAACAAATGAAGTCCAACAGAGGTATTTCAGGTATACAATATTACTGGGATGGATTCTCAGAGCAAGAATACATAAGACTGTGTCATGGTATACCATAGAACACAGTGATAGTATGATGATAATAAACAAAAAGAAAAGTAAGGTTAATTACACACTCAAAAAAAAAAAAAAAAGCATACATAACCTACAAAAATACACACACAAAACAAAGACACACAAACATAAATAGACAAGAAAGAGGGGACTTGACATGTAGAAGCTCTAAGGTGAGAGAGCCAGAAGCAAAATGAACTTAAAGCGTGTTTTTCAGAGTCCGCAGGGCTGGGCCTAGTATTTAGAGTGCTTTCACTAGCACCGTTCATTCAAGCCGCTGAAAGCTCCAAGTACATGACGTCAACAAGGAGAGAATCCACGACCGGAGGATGAGGTGGTTTTCCTGGCTGCTGTCAGTCCAGCAGAGGTGACTGGCTTTTTGAGTTTAGAAATATTAAAACCTGATAAATCATTAAGCATCAGCGCACATATAGTCACAGGGACTGTTTCATGTGTCAGCTCAGATAGTCTGGATGCAACATTGGCCCAGAATCGTCCGTTTTATTCCTACTTATGTTTGAAATAAAGTATCATTATTTATATAAACTAAGGTAGTTGTGGGTTATGAAAAAAACCTAATTGAGACAATCATATGTGATCTAAATTCTAATTAAAATGGGTTGTACTTGTAGATAATAGTTTATCATTGTCATTTGAATGACATCAGGTTGGTTTTGTCTCAGATGGGGCTGAACTTTTCCCCCTGGTCTCTGAGTGAAAGCAGCCCGGCTGCAGCAGAATCCCTGAACGGCCTGTACTCGGTCAGATGTACCCGTTCATCTCATTTCTGGGATTTGATGTAAATTGATTTGATGCTAATTTGGATATTTTGACGAAGCGGTTGCGACTATGTGGAGGAGACAACAGCTAAGTCCTCTGTAAGAACATTTGTCAGCCAAAGGAACCCCAAATAACATCAGCGTTGTTTGGTCTGTAATTACTGAGCTGCAGCAGCGTTGGTGGTTCATGAAGCACAAGAACCAACAGACTTTACAGATTATGGAACAAGGGTTTGACGTCATGCATCCCTTATCTGAAAAACACTGGAGATAAATGAAACTAAACTGGATGGAGTCGGTTCCTCAGAACAAATAAAACTAACTAGTGCGTTTGCCTGTGGGGAACCAGGGGTTCTAGATGTGCTCGTTCTGATGCTGGGCAGAGCTGACTTTAGATAAAGATGTTAGTCTGTGTTTTCTTTAGTTATTGAAGTAGCTACTGACATACAAATGTGTTGGTAAATCATGATATTTATTATTGAACATATGATAGTTGATGTATTTCGGTAACTGTTTGGATTGTGATCGGTCACAATCCTTAAGTTCCTAAAGTTTTCCAGAACTTTTTCATGTTGTCGTCTGTTATTCATGATTCTCCTTCACCGTACTCCGGCAGATCTGGTGTTCTGTACTACATGGTGGAGCACGTCTGTGGAATATTCTACATCCTGAACTTCAACCAACAACTTCTTTATCATTATTTTAAAAAAGATTCCAATTTATGAAAAAATGTAAGGCTTTATATCAATTGATTTGTATTTTTTATTTTTTACCTTTCATTATTATTTCGGTTATTTTGTATATTTGTTCTTTATTTTTCTTTTTTCTTTTATAGAAGCTTTTTTGGCTTCTATCCTCTCCTGCACAATGATGTATATATGTATACATATATACATTTTATATGTATATAAAATAAATTCAATGTATTTTATATACATACACACACACACACACACACACACATACATATAT